>CM047886.1:10393588-10468465 GCA_026212405.1 Petrea volubilis
ACAAAATCAATCACAAAATTCTATTATCATCAAAATAACAAATGTGACGGTTAAAAGGGTGCAACTTGCCAATGACTATCAAAGTGAGGGTGCAATGTATTGATTTTTATATTTGAGGGTGGAAAGTGCTAAAATAAGTATTTTTGGGGGTGCAAAGTGCTTGTCACTCCTAATAGTGTCCAATATATACCCTTAAAAGTAAAGTTATACCCTACCTTACCCCCTTGTACCATCGTCCAATTTTGTCTCTTTCCATTCTCACTTTTTTTTTTTCCACCATCGACTTTATTTTCTTTTTTCTCTCACTTCTTATTTTCTGCACTCATATCAAATCCCGGATTGAATTCTCACAAAAAATTATTTCGATTGAGAATAAAATAAATTATGATTAATATACCATTAGAAAGCTACGAGTGTCTAACTTCAACAAAAGAATGTTAAAAAATTATTTTTCTTTTTATAGAGAGTTAATGTTAAAAACCAAGTAGTGAAAAATTTAAAATTTGTCAGTTTGGAATTCTTTGTCAGAAAACGTGACAGATTTTTGGGTCTAATTCTCACCAAAAATTGCATATACCTTTAGAAAGATACAAATGTCTATTTTTTCAACAAAAAAGGTATTAAGAAATTTTTTTTTTTATAGAGAGTTATACTTAAAAAGTGAACAATGCGAGTTTGAAATTCATTGCTAAAAAATATGACATATTTTGGGTCCAATTCTCATGAAAAATATCTTTGATTGGAAATGGAATAAATTATGAGACATATACAATTAGAAATCTATGGATGTCAGGTTTAAACAAAACGGGGTGTGGAGAAATCATTTTTTACACCCCCTTTTTTTTTACAAAGAGTTATACTTAATAAATTGAGCAATGTCAATTTGGAATTCTTTGTTCAAAAATATACATATTTTGGATTTAATTCTCACTAGAAATAATTTGATTGGAAATGAAATAAATTATGATTAATATATCATTAGAAAGCTATGGATGTCTAGTTTTTTGGAAAAAGTATGATGTTGTAAAATTATTTTCTATGGAGAGTTATATTGAAAAAAAAAAGTAATGTCAGTTTTCAATTCCCTGCTCAAAAATGTGCAAAATTTTAGGTTGAATTTTCATGGAAAACCACTTTGATTGGAATTTAAAAAACTAATATTCATATACCATTTTAAAAACTATGGATGTCTATTTTTTTTAAAGGCGTTAAGAAATCATTTTTCAGCAGATATTTATTCTTGAAATACAAAGTATTGCTAATTTTATGTGTCATCATACCTTAGATTATGAATAAATATCTCAGTTAATGTACAGTAAAACATCATAATATCAAATAACTTAAATAGGAATATGCAATGTTCAAATTGCATTATAACGAACTTTTGGGTATAAATATTATTTGTGTTAGTTGAAGTCTTAAATAAAGTATAGGTTTGTCTGATTGAAGCACCGTATAATCTAAATGCAATATGTGTGTGTTCAAACAAAGTATTGAATTTGTTAAATGAAGTATTGTGAAACATATTAAATAAGGGGAATCGTTCAATTAGATCGATTAAGTTAAGAAAATTGATCAATTGAATTGAGGGAAATATCCAATTGGCTCAATTAACTTAGGGGAATATCTAATTGGCTCAATTGAATTGGGAGAAATGTCTAATTGATTCAATTGACTTGGGAAAAATGTCTAGTTAACTCAATTAAATTGGAAAAAGTATTAAATTGATTCAATTGAATTGTGGAAAATGTCCAATTAATTCAATTAAATAGAGGAAACATCCAATTGGCGAAATTGATTTGGGGGAAATGTCCAATTAGATCAATTCAATTCAGAAAAATGTCTAATTGGCTCAATTGACTTAGGGAAAACGTTTAATTGCTTCAATTAAAGTGGGACAAATGTCTATTTGACTCAATTGAATTGGAAAAAAAGTATCAAATTGATTCAATTGGGTTAGAGAAAATGTCCATTTGGTTCAACTGAATTAGGAAAAATACCTAATTGCCAATTGACTTGGAAGAAATGTCTTATTGAGTTATTTAAATTGGGAGAAATATCCAATTGACTCAATTAAATTGAAACAAATGTCCAATTGATTCAATTGACTTTTGGGAAATCTATTTGATGACTCAATTAAATTTGAGGAAATGCCCAATTGATTGAATTGAATTAAAACAAATGTCTTAATTGAGTTGTGAAAATATAACGCCCCGAAACCTCTAGCTAATTATGAAAACAGCTATATATAACCATTTCACAAAAACATGCTATTTTATAACATAATGAAACCAAACATGCTTACTAATATTCCAAAAGATGAGTTTACAAACTTCGTTTATTACATATACACAACATATACATAACTTAACTACCAAGTTTCTAGCACAACGCATACATAACTAACTAAAAGCCTCAAAGCGCCCTCCTAAGTCTTCCTCGTTCTAATCTTCCTGTGTCTCAATTCCGGCTAAAACATAATAGAAAGCAACGTCAACATATACACATGTTGAGTAGAAATTCGCATAGACATGAGGTGTTCGTGTGAAATTGCATATTGTCATAAAAGCACATAAAACCATACATAAAACCATAGAAATTTCAGTTCCTGATCAAATCACATGAATTTCAGCTCTGATAGAGCATCATATTCCAACACATTTTTTTACCATTTTTCCACCTGGACGATCGGCTACCTTATCTCGACGTGCCGTAATTCAATTTCAACTGATATCCAATCGAAATCACACCAAAATCCACCAATCCCAACCTAAACACACCGGTGGTCATATCTCGAGTATATACCGGAAACCTACAACCCACAACCAATACATGGAACACTCCGTCCATGCAAGATGGGAATAAGCATGGATGGCGAGAACTGGTTTAAGACCGGCAAGCCCATTGCCGCCCGGCCGAACTCTAGCCCCATCCAGACCGAACACATATAGGGCCCTTTCATACATAATTCCAACACATACAAATCAAAATTCATCACAACTAACTGTTTTAGCTCAACTCAGCACAAAGTATCAAAACTTCACAATTTTGTGAAATCGACTTTTACATTTTCGAATTGAAATTTTTAGCTTTCAACTACTGAAATTCCAACTTAAAACCTACTGGAAATCCACACATATATTCCCAAGTTTGTAAAATAGACTTTTAGAGTATAAATTTTCGGATTTTCAATTCACAAAACCTGAAACTTTCAGACTGCGATGCGAAACGAGTTAGTGCGCAACTTCTGAAATTTCCGACTTTCGCAATCCAAACCTATAGATTTTACAAACCTATTTATACAGCTTATTCTACACTGAATTTAAAGTATATAAACTAGATTTTTGGTTTGAAACTTTTGGGTGCAAAAATCGAACTTTTCCCTTTGGAAACGAAGTTTTCTGTATGAATAGTGATTTCCAGCATGTGTGCAAATCGAAATTTCAGCCGAGAAAACTTAATATTCTAGCTTCTAGCACATATATAAGACTCTAGCAAGGTATAAAACATGATAACATAGCATAATGGCAACAAGTTCAACATGCTTATTCAAGAATGTAACCAAACATGCTCATAGAAAGATCATAACCATCATATACACATATATGACCAATACATCTTAAAATCCCTTAGACCCAAGATGGAAACCAACTTTTGGCGACCTCCTAGGCCTTATAGGGGAGATAACATGCTAAGAATTTAAGAAAAACCTAAACCTAGCTCATACCATAGGCAAATTTCTACCTTGATAGTTTTTCTTGCCTTGTAGGGGTTTCTTGCCTTGTAGGGGTTTGAAGAATGGAAAGTATATGGGGTTGGGAGATGGTTTGAAGAGGTGAAAGAGTGTGGGGAAAAGTGAAAGAAAACAAGTAGAAATGGGGGGTGTATGGCCGGAATTTTATGGGTGTGTGTGTGTGGTGATTTTTGTGTTTTTTCCTAAGTAATAGACATAGAAGATTAGTAGGAAGTCATTTTCCAATTAATGCCCTAATTGGCCAAATATATAGTCTAATAAGCTTAAGTGGGACTCTACTTTAACCATGGCCAAACATGTATTCATTCCTCTAGAAGGTGTATGCCAAGTGTATTTATACATTGTATTTGGCAAGCTTTGCGGATAAGACTCAATACAAGCCTAGTATTTAATATTTTCTATTTTCTCTCCCAAAATTCCCCAAAATTCGTCCATCCCTCTTTTAAATCTGAAAATTTAGGTTATTTTCTTTTATTATATATATAATTAGGGAAAGAAATAATATCTAGGGGTAGAAAATACGATTTACGCATTTCTTAGGGGTTTTAGGGCATAAAATCCGAAAATTCTTAATTAATTTAGAAAAATTCCAAAATTATGAAATTTAATCTTTATAAATCTGAAATTATATGTATATTTTCCAGAAATTAAAAATTTTTTAGTTATATTTTCAAAAATTGCAATCTAGGACATAGAAATTTCGAAAATTGTGTTCGAATGTCAAAGTCGTCTAAAATTTGGAAAATCATGTAATTTATTCAAAATTGCATCTTCTCCATGCATAAAAGTCTAGAATACTTATTTATATTATTTTTGAAAACTAATGAGTATTTAATAGATGAATTTTTCAAGAATGGTAATCAAAATTCAAAAATTAGTACTTTTCCGTTCAAATTGTACATTAATCTCAAAATCAAACTAAACGTGACAATAACAAGTAATTAGAACATTTCCAAGAAGCATAAAATTTCATATCAATTATTTAAATAATAAGGAGTACCGGGTCATTACAGAAAAATGTCTAATTAACTCAATTGGATTTGGAGAAATGTTTAATTGGCTCACTTGATGGGGAAATGTCTAATTGATTCAATTAAATTGCGAGAAATGTTAAATTGACTCAATTGAGTTGTAGAAATATCCAATTGACAAAATTGAATTGAAAAAAAATGTCCAATTGGCACAATTGAGTTTGGAAAAATATTCAATTGGCTCAATTAAATTAGAAAAAATGTTTAATTAAATCAATTGACTTGGGGAAAATACCCAAATAACTCAACTAAATTAGAAAAAAAATGTTCAATTGGCTCATTTTAATTGGTAAAAATGTCCAATTAACTCAATTAAATTAGGGCAAATGTCAATTTGAGTTGGTAATTATGTACAATTTCATCAATTGAGATAAGAATTATAGTCAATTTGATAAATTGAGTTAGGGACAATGACTTGTTTGATCAATTGAGTTAAGTTGTATTCAACTTCATCAATTGAGGTAAGGATTATAGCCCTTTTGACCAATTGATGGTGTGTGTGGGGGGGGGGGGGGTCGCAATCAATTATGCAAACATCAACCTGTATACTATGATATAAAAATGGGATACTACATACATTCATACTAAGTCCATATAGCTAGTTGACTTTTTAAATCTAGTTTTAGGGGTATATGCCACAATTTCAACCTAATTCTGCAAGCATCGATACGTATGTTGCGATTTCAATATAATATACCGCATATATTAATACTAATTCCATTTGGCTAATTGAATTTTTACATAAAAGTTTTGAAGTACATAATCCACAATTGCAACCTAATTCTACAAACATCGGTCTGTGTACTACAATTTCAACATCATATACTATAAACATTCATACTAATTTAGCCAATTGACTTTTCACATCAAAATTTTATGGATGTACTCCACAATTTCAACCAAAATCTACAAGCATTGATCCTTACATTGCAGTTTCAACATAATATACGGCATATATTCATACTAATTTTGTTTGGCTAATTGACTTTTTACATTAAGTTTTTATGGATATACTCAACAATTTTAACCCAATTCTGCAATTACTAAACCTTATACTGCAATTTCAACTTAATATACGATCTACATCGTACTAATTCTACTTAAATCAAGTTTAATTTGCTATTGCAGAACAAATTGAACCCATTCAACTTTGCAATTCAAAATTGCCACAAAGTTCATTATTATGTAATTGTAATATTGCATATTAGTAGAAAAGCATTTTGAATGGAAATTTTTATATCCAAAATGTACTATACTCTTGAACATCTAATTCTAAGCTGCAAAAGTGATCTCTTGTCAAAGTTCACTCTCAAAAGAAAGAGAATCAATCAATTTCACCTATTTTTTAAGTGAAACCCACCTCGAGTCCATTTCTCTTGCACCTTCAAATTTTCTTTTTTTTTTTTTATGAAGAAATTGAAACTAAAACTCACCACCACATAATTAAATCTTTTGAAAGCTTTCATTCAACTAGTCCATGCCTTTTCACCTTCAATTTCTCAAATCCATCTACTTGAACCGCCATAACCATCATCTCCATCCACTATAGCATACCTTTGGTCGATTCCTCATAAAGTTCCACCTATTCATGTTCTCCTTGCAATAAAACTCAATCCTTTAACCACTTCAATCTCATGTTATGGAGAATAAAAATAATAGAATTGAGGTTTTCATGGAAAGAGAATTTTTTTTTTTGCACAAAACAGTGTTCATATGAAGAGAGAGAAAGTAATTAGGAAGAAGAAGATGACCACCATGAAATTGAACCTTGTGAAAACTTTTATTTAGCCAACCCATGCCTTTTCACTCCCAAATTTTTAAATCTAGCTCCTCAAATCACCATAACTACCATCTCCTGCCACTGCAACACACTTTTGATCGATTCCTCATTCAATTCCACCTATTTGTATGCTCCTCACAATAAGTCTAATCCATCGATCACTTCATTTCTTGTTGTGTTGGATAAAAATAAAATTATTGAAGTTTCCATGGGAGGAGATTTTTTTTTTTTTTTTTGTAGAGAGAAGCTTTTGATATGAAAATAGAGAATGTTGGAAAGAAGAAGATGATCACCATGGAAAAGATTTTTTTGCAGAGAAGAGAAATCTTGCTTAGGAAGAAGATGACCTTTTTAAGTTTTCAAGCCCATTGGAGAATATCAAGGGAGGAGCCTTTTCTGCAGGGATGAAAAGAGAGAAGACGATGGATTGGGAAGAAGTTGTTGAAGAATACAAAATCATTAAAAAGTCAAGTCTTCCATCAAAAAATAATAAAAAGTCTAGAAAGTAAGGAATATTAGTACTTTCATGAGATTGGGGAGTGATCTCTAAGAAACGTTTGAAATGGGTAGGTCATACTAACTCAAACTCAACTAGAGAAGAATCTTAAGAATGGAAAACTTAATAGGGATTTAATAATAACTCTTCCAAAAAATTAAAAAAAAGGAAATTCACTGTACCCTTTTAATTATATAGATTGTGTAAGTGGACGAAAAATCAACACATTCCATTTAATATACTGCATAAGTTTAATATAATGGATAATTAGAGTTAAATTCCACTTAGGTTTTACATTTTTGAGATCTCTACCTAATTGAGTTTGACTTTGTTTGCACTCCCCAAAGTTAAAATATTTTTTTAGATTTCACTCCTACTTGTGTTAAAAAGTCATATACACCATTAAAACTTGATGTATTAACATAGAAAAGTCATTTATAGCCTAAAAAACTAATGTATTAACATAGGAGTCATAATGCGACGCCACTTCTTTCCCTTCAAAACTGACAAAAGGCTATGACTTCCCTTTATTTCTTTGCACCATTTCAGCTGCGGCTACTTGAATTTTTCCAAAAATCTGGTAAAACGTAGTGAGCTTACCCTTTTTCTTGCCATTTTTGTCTCTCTAATTCATTTGAGAGTACCGTGGAGTACTGAGGTCTAAGTTGCAATTTTGGTGCGATTTTGGCTCCCAAATTATTGAATGACGCATCAACTATTTTGGTTCGGTCTCATTGTATAATGTTTTTCTCTTTTCAAATGTTGATGGAATTATGGCTTTATTTGTTTAATTTCATTTTTGGATGAAAAGGATCAAATTTATAAGTGAGTGTAGGGTTGAATTTTGTTTTCTAAAGGTTTATCATCATTGTTGTTGCAATATGGCATTGAAGAAGAACATGGCATGATTGCATGTGACTGTTGCTAAAAGGAAGCACTCCAATAAAAGGAAAGATAAAAGCACAAAAAAGTTGATCGTCAAAATTTTGTGTATAGTTTTTAAGGTGATGGAGGCTTTGAAGGTTGGGATGAATGAGAAGCATCGAGAGGGAATTCTACAAACTTCTTTTGAGAAGTCTTTGCAAATGCCCCTATTGGAAACATTAATAAATGTGGATTCAAACATAATAATTCATAATACAAAATCTAAAACATGATTTCCATGAATCGATTATGCATAGGACCACTAGTAAATAATCAAATAAGATTTAATAAAAATCACTAACTTTGATCCATTAGAGATGCGGAAGAAAAGTGGAGTTTAGGGTTAGTGATCTTCTAAGTTAAGAAAAAATGTTGTTGCTTTTCTGTTCTCTCTCAGATGGGGTATAAAGAAAAAACGTCGTAATTTTTTTGGCTTAGGGACCACACCCTAATGATGGGCCCATCAAACATAATTAAAGTGTGACTGGGCTTTTACTTATATAAAAGGCTCCACACTCAGTCTGATATTTCTACTAGCCCATTGAACTTAATTTCTTAATGGATCACATAATTGGGCTCTTGTAATGGAATATCACACTATGTAAAATATAATTAATATGTGAGACCATTAAAATAGGGAAAATCCCAACAATCTCCCACTTGGTCCACATATGTTTCCAAAAAATTATACATAGATAAAACCTTAGTGCACACAAACTTTATGCTATCTCAACTTTGAAATATCCCAAAACAATCTGGTCCATCAATTGTGTTAATATAGGATCAAAGTGGCTTTCGTCACATAACTCGTAACTAAACCAAACAGTGGCCACAATACTAGCAAAATTAATGACACAAATCAAGTATGGATGTGTAGCATGGAAATTACATGTAGCGTGATCTCAACCATGTCTATTTCCAACTAGTCATCCCTTATGACTCAAAGAGTCCCTTAAGACTTTCAAATACTTTATGCAAAACTGCAGTGGAAAGCCAATATCCTTATTTTAGAGTATTCAATCAATTATGAAACCTTAGTTTGTATAGAACATAACCATAAAATATGTAAAAGAGCATGAAATCAAGTAGCAAACTCCTACTAATATGGCATACCATAAATCCTTATGATACCCACATAAGCCACATGATCATAAAATACTTTAAGTGGCTATTCCTTGGCAGGTCTTAAACCATTGAGTTTGTACTAATATGCTCTATTGACACACGAATACTTTGAACTTGTTTATTTACAACTAGAAACTTAATGTCTACATATTAGATGTTTCCAAAATCTAGTTGCTTTTGAAATATAGCTTAGAGGCCTTATTATCATAAATGATCCTTTGTGGTGTCAACACCACTGATCAATTGCAATCTAATGATAAATTCTAAGCTATATTCTTTAATTGGATACCTCATAGCAGATCATGCATTCAACCGTCATAGTTAAGGAAGCTATTAGTGTCTTAACACTTTTCCAAAATAGATGGTCCAACTATCGTGAATACATAATGTACTGTGGTTCTCTTGCTATTTGGCCATTTAGTAAAAGATTGAATCGAAATACCACATAATTTTTAAGTGGTTTTATTTCCAATAAGTGAGCATATATTTTTAATTCTTTATAGACATATCATAATCCGTCACTTCAATGAGCAGCCTTTGGGTTACTAAAATATCTGCCTAACATCCCTATTATGTATACTAAAGCCTGATGCATACATATTTGTGCATATATGAAATTGGAATAAACTAAACTTTATCACCCGTTGCCATATACGTGTCCTTTGGTACACAATTTTGCATGCTAAAATAGCTAAGGGCCTTATTAATATAGGCCTTTTGTTTTTGAGTCTACCTTCATACAATAGGCTTATATTAGTGCTTGCTAGTAGATTATCATCTACATACAGCACCAGGATGGTAAATTTGCTCCCACTAACATTGGGATATCTGCACTGATTATAGGTGTTTTCCTTAAACCAAAAGAGGTCTTCACCCCCTCAAATTTCCGGTACCATGGATGGAACACCTACTTTGAATCATATATGAACCTCTTCAATTTACATATAGGTGCTTTTAGTCTTTGGACTCAGAGTTTTTCCGATACACCATGTATATTGTTTATGCAATGTCTCTACTTAAAAGAAAACATTTTCCTTATGTCCACTTGATGTAACTCCAAATCATAATGAGCCACATGTGCCATAACAATTTTAAACGAGTCCTTCGTCTAAATCGGTTAGAAAGTCTGTTTAAAATCTATGCCTTCCTTCTGAGTAAATTCATTGACATGCTTTTATATCTTTTGATGTTACCATTTGAATTCCGTTTGGTTTTAAAATCATACTTATAACCAAAGGATTTCATCCCTTATGGTAACTTGGCAAGATTCTAAATGCCATTGCTCCTCATGGATTCAATCTCATTGTTCATGGCTTTGATCCATGCATCAGAATTCAAACATGATTTGATTTGACTACAATGTAATCTCATATCAAATTTGTGCTCATGGAGATAAACGATGTACTTTTCCAAAATTATTTTTCTCATTTATCTCGTAGATCTCTTTATTAGCACTCCAGGTTTGAAGTTGTTGGGGTTCATCAGTTTCAATAGATGATAATTCCCTATTTAATTAGTGGGTGTTTTGAATGTAGTTGTGTTTTATGTTATATCATAATTCACAAGTTGAAGAGTACTAGGATAAACTATCCAATTTCTTTCAGCTATAACTATAGTGAAAATGCCAACATATTCCTCTTCAAACACAACCTTATTATTTTGATCGCTCCCACTATAACCAACATTCTCAATTTACTTGGCTTTCCTATTTCGAAAAAGGACAAGTGTGAGGGATCATAGGATTTAAAGTCCCTAGATTTTTGAGTACCCTACAAAGTAGTAACTATTGCTATATATTGAGTCCATTTTTATTCTAACTTAGGTCTATGAGGCCTAATCTCAGTTGGACATCCCCGACAAGCAAGTGTCTAGTACTAGACTTTTTGCCCATCCCCAACCTGCATAGAGTTTTAGCTATTGTGTTGCTTGGAACTCG
Organism: Petrea volubilis; assembly: GCA_026212405.1. Taxonomy (NCBI): domain Eukaryota; kingdom Viridiplantae; phylum Streptophyta; class Magnoliopsida; order Lamiales; family Verbenaceae; genus Petrea; species Petrea volubilis. The sequence goes on from CM047886.1 coordinate 10,404,635, forward strand.
CCTTAATATGTTAACTACAGACTTTAGTGTCGTACCTAAAAATTGGTTCCAAAGACTATAACTATTCAGTAATCAAGTGAAGATAACTGCATAGAAGTAACAATCAATAAAGTTGGTAGCAGTTGTTATCCATTCCATAATGGAATGGGAAATGGTTTACAAAAGGTCTATATGCATCAGCTCTAAAGATTATTTGCTCCTATTTGCACTTCCTTATATTTGTTTGTTTTTCCTTTATACATTCTATATAGAGTTTTTCAAGTCTATAAGAATACGAAAATTAAGAATTCCTTTTGACATAAGCATACTTATTCTCTATTAAGAGAAATTACCTGATTGCTTATGTTGTCACATAAATGAATTCTCATTATCCAAATTAGCTTTAGTACCAAAGTTACTTTTAAAGGTGCGTCTTATTTCTGTGAAAGTTGTTAGTGTTCAATATTCACAACATAAAAAACTAGAATACAATTTCATCAATATTTAAATTTAGAGAAATACTGAAAATTTTATTTCCAAAAGGACAAGTGGGTCTGGATTTGTCCATATAGGAATGGAAATTAAATTCCTTCTCATTGATGGTGTAGCCAAAACTTTTCTCTAAATTCAACTATAAACTAGTATTCAATAGATCATTGTGGACTCCAACTGCATCTAAGGAATATTTATTGCCATTTCCTTACTGATGTGTATTTTAACACTAATTAACACTAGATACCTTAATCAATCTTGAATTATGAAACTAATGTAAATAGTGGTCCCTTATCCATCCATTAAGTGTCAATAAGTACTAAAGTCAAATTAATAAAACAAACAAAATTGAGAAATCAATATTCATTGCACACCTAATGACCTATTTGGGACATTCTTTCTTTATGTGACCAACTTTCTAGCAAAAGTAACAAATAATTATCGAATTGTATTTCTTTTGTACTTTTTATTGGAATATCCATAGTCCTACAGTTTCACTGACCTGATTATTCTTTTCATTTCTTAATGGCAGTAGTTTCCAGAGAAATTATTATCAAATTAGTACTTCATCCATTTTTTTGATTAAAACTACGTCCAGAAGAATGTTTTTCAATATTCAAGCTTTAAGAACCTTTATTTTATTACAAGATTGGATTATTCTTTGATGTACTTCTTTATATTTTCTTTGCATTTATACTACATTGAAACGAGATTCCTAAAAACAATGCCTGTTTCAATCTTTTCACTGTAATTAATCGATTTGCTATTTGCTTTTGAAAACTTTGGCAATACATACAACCCATTATGGATACTAGAATTCATATGTTGCATGTATGCTAGACTAATGTAATTTGATTGATCCTACTTCTCATATGCAGCTCTTTATCAATAGTACTAATATTAACGATTAGCTCCGTAGGACAATCAAATCCTAATATATAGTCAAGCCCATACAACAAACACATTCATAAAGTGCTCTTTCTATTTCTTAAGGTGTATGCTATTAAGCACACATGGATGTTATTCATATTGAAAAATATTACAGATACTATAAAAACAAAATCAAATATGCTTAAAGTAAATCAATTGTATAAACATGCAAATGTGTGAATAATAAATATATAAAACACATTACATGCAAGTGCATCATCTCAAGATACATAGCACAACATCGTTATTTAGTCTTTGGACAGAAGTAACAACTTATAAGTGGTACTCTTGTCCATAGTTCATGAATATTGATAGCCTCAAGATACCTCATACAATATTATTATTTAGTCTTTGGACAAAAATAACAATTTGTAAATGATATCTCATACTTCATAAATATTTTATAATTGGAAAATGGCTTAACAATATGCCTTTCTTTGAACCGACAAATTGCTGGCATGTTAACTAAAATAATTTTAATATTTATATCTAGCCTCTGCCTGGACAAAATAATCTTCCTTTGGGCCTATTATTTCTCATGGATGAAACTAATAGGACAACTTACATAGTCATATATATTGCATCTAGCTGAAATAATCTTCCCTTGGGCCGATTATTTTGCATAGATAAGAGAACATGACAAATAACATATTCATGAATATTAACCATCTGGCCAAAATAATCTTCCTTTAGGTTGATTTTTTTTTTTTTTTTGGTTGCCCACCCGGTTCACCGGAGCTTTGCCCCGACTACGTCCGGATCCGACCCGGGTCGCGCACCTGGCATTGGTGGGTGAGTCTCCCAACGGGGATTTCTGCATACACTGGGGTTCGAAACCGAGACCCCGCTTAAGCGATACCGAGCCGCTTACCACTCGGACCAACCCCCGTTGGTCTTTAGGTTGATTATTTTGCATAGATGAAAACATGCCTTTCTTTGAAAAGTGATAAATTTTGCCTAATAGAGGTTGCTTTGGCAACATATTAGTTCAATTTATACAATTTTAGAAAACAGGCACAACATCGCCAAGTTCCATTTTTTTTATTTGTACTCGAATATGAATACAATATGAAAAATAAAGGTACCAAAATCCTTGATATTTTTCAGATCAAATATCAAAATATTCAAAACCACATAATGACTTAAAATCAATCAAGAGTTTATGAACATGAACATACATCCACATTATATATCAAACAAAAATACATATTGTAAATTAACTAAAGCATGTTAAAAAAAAACAAATCATAACCGACTAGATCAAAAAATATAAACATATTTGATTTTCTATCTAGTCCTGCCCTGATACCACATGTTGAAAACTTTAATAAATATGGATTCAAACATAATAATCCATAATATAAAATCTAAAACAGGATTATTATGAATCAATTATGGACATGACCACTAGTAAATAATCAAATAAGTTTTAATAGAAATCACTAACCTTGATCCACTGGAGATGCGGAAGAAAAGTGGAGTCTAGGGTTAATGATCTTCTAAGCCAAGAAAAAACATTGTCACTTTCTGTTCTCTCTTAAATGGGGCATAAAGAAAAAATGTCATAATTGTTCTGGCTTAGAGACCATACCCTAATATGAATAATGTCAAAACACTTTAATTAAGGGTCCATCAAACATAATTAAAGTGTGCCTGGGCTTCTACTAGCCCATTAAACTTATTTTTTAATGGATCACATAATTGGCTCTTTTATTGGGATAACACACCATGCACATTATAACTAATATGTGATACCACTAAAATAGAGAAAATCCTAACAGCCCCAACTCCATGGTAACTATATGTGGGTTGAGAACATAGAATGTAGATTGGATACGACTTCATTGGTGTTTAAGTTTGGTGGCAAGGTTGAAGTTCCAATCTTTGCATTTGAGTTTTGTTTGGTGATGGGTTGCAAGAGTCAGTCCAAGTTGTTGACCTCTCTTTCAAATTAGTATCCCCATTATTGAAACAATATCTTAAGAATAATTATGGTAGTCTGAATGGTATGCGGATTTTGAAGAATATGAATGAGTTAGTGTCTTGTGATGATAATGCTAGTGTAGTGAAATTTTGTAGGTTGTATGTATTTTTTATTTGTAATTGTTTATTGTCTCCAATGAGTAGTTACTATACTACTTATGGGTTACTTTCTTATTCAAATGGTATTGAAAATCTATGAAACTTTGCTTGGTGTACTGCTCGCTAAAATTTTTTTGGTAAAGGCTGAAGTGGATTGTGGAAATAAATTTTTTGATGGTTACACGATTGGTTAATGGTATGTTTGACTTGTTTAGAATAATTGTAAATGTTTCTTGTTTTATTGTTATGTGAATCATGTGCCACTTATGCTGGGGAGACTTGAGATGTCACCGATTTGGGTATATGCCCAACTAATGTATTAGTCATTGGATCTATACATGATGATATCAATAGGTAAATTTGTGACATTGTGTTCAATCCAACGATATATACACCAGTTAGGTATATACCTGTAATGAGAAAATACTCTCATTTGTGTGTATTATTCAGAAAAGTATAAGGCCTATATATAAAAATACAATGAGTGTAAAATAAAGAAACAATCCTATTGATTTGCTACTAATTAAGCCTATAATTATGCTAATTATACAAGAAAACTAGAATCTTAAAGATATTATACACCGTGTAACACTCCCCCTTAAACTGGAGCATAGATGTTAATCATACCAGCTTGTTACAAAGGTATTCAACTCGAGTTCCATTTATAGCTTTCGTGAATATATCCTCTAGTTGCTCTCCTGTCTTTATATAGCCCGTGGAGATGAAGTTCTGTTGGATCTTCTCACGGATAAAGTGGTAGTTGACCTCGATATGTTTGGTCCTTTCATGATACACCGGATTTGAAGCAATGTGAAGAGCAGCATGATTGTCACACCAAAGTTTTGATGGTAATACTGGCTTCAAGCCCACTTCAGCTAGAATATGACGTATCCACAAAACTTCACATGTGGATTATGCCATAGCCCTATACTCGAATTCTGCACTTGAACTGGACACAACGTTCTGTTTTTTACTTTTCCATGACACCAAATTCCCACCGACAAAGACACAATAACCTGTGGTGGATCTTCTATCAATTTTCGAACCAGCCCAATTGGCATCCGCAAAACACTCAGTGTGAGTGTGTCCATGATTAGTATATAGTATGCCGAGTCCAGGAGCTCCCTTCAAGTAACATAAAATATGTTCTAGTGCTGACCAATGTTTAATTGTAGGAGTGGACATAAATTGGCTGACTACGCCGACGGCATATACAATATCCAGACGAGTTACAGTGAGGTAGTTCAATCTCCTAACTAGTCTCCTATATCTCTCTGGATCATCAAGGGGATCACCATCTTCTTTCATAAGATGTTCATTAGGATTCATTGGAGTGCTACTTGGCTTAGCTCCTAGCTTTCCTGTTTCCGCAAGTAAATCCCTTTCTTGCTTGTCATCACTTCAACTCCCAAGAAGTATTTTAGCTGGCCCAAGTCTTTTGTATGAAACCGAGTGTGCAAGAAAGTCTTGAGAGACAAAATTCCAGTATCATCATCTCCTGTGATGACAATATCATCAACATACACAACAAGAAGAATAATGCCAGCTGCAGAGTTTGTAAAACACTGAGTGATCACTCTTACTTTTCTTTAACCCGAACTCCGGGACAACTTCGCTAAACTTTCCAAACCAAGCCCTAGGACTTTGTTTCAACCATACAAAGATTTATTCAAATGACATACTTTCCCATACTCCCCCTAAGCAATGAACCCAAGTGGTTGCTCCATATAAACTTCTTTATGTAAATCCTTATGAAGAAATGCATTCTTGATGTCTAACTGATATAAGGGCCAATTGTGAGAGGCTGCCAAGGAGATGAAGAGTCAAACAAAGGTGAGTTTCACTACTGGGAAGAATGTATCGGAGTAATCTACCCCATAAGTTTGAGCATATCCTTTAACTACAAGCCTAGCTCTCAGTCTCGCCCAAGATCCATATTGATTGACTTTAACTGCAAACACCCATTTGCACCCCACAACCTTCTTTCCTTCAGGTAAATTTACCAAATCCTAAGTGTTGTTCTCATCCAATGATAGGATCTTCTCGAGCATTGCTTTAGACCACCCAGGGTGGCTCAAAGCCTCATTAACAGTCTTAGGTATAGAAATAGAATCTATAGAAGCAATTAAAGAGCTAGACAAGGGTGGCATGTGATTATATGAAATGAAATTGGCAATATGATAAGTAGATTTAGGAAGGGTACACTGACGTTTACCTTTACGAAGACTAATAAGGAGATCAAGATCATTTTGAGGAGGATCCAATGACGAAGGAGCTGGTACAGGACATGTATTACCACTATCTAATAATTGGTTACTCAAACTTGAAACCATAGGAGTATTACCATCCTCAGATTGTTCACTAGAAGTACCTGAATTCTCGAAAGTATAGATGAGCCAATCATCATCCTCCCCCTTGACTTGGAGGTTTAGGGGGAGAGTAAAAGAAATGTGTGTTTTCCAAAAACACCACATCAGTTGAAACCAAGTATCGCTTGAGATCAGGGGAATAACATCGGTACCCCTTCTGAAGGCGAGAATATCCCAAAAAAACACACTTTAAAGCTTTTTGATCTAGCTTGGTAACTTGGGGTCATACATCACGAACATAACACGTGCTTCCAAATAGTCGAGGCTCCACTGGAAATAATGACTTAGTTGGAAATAGTACATTGTACGGAACCTCTCCACTAAGTACCGTAGATGGCCCAAAACTCTTTGGAAATAGTACGTTGTACAGAACCTCTCCACTAAGTACGGTTGATCAAAAAACATGTTGTGGATACAATGTCAGCCCAAAACTGCTTAGGAACCTTTGTCTGAAACATAAGAGCGCGAGCTGTTTCAAGTAAATGTCTGTTCTTCCTCTTGGCAACTCCATTCTGAGAGGGTGTATCAACACAAGAAGACTGGTGAAGAATTCCACATCGAGTCATGTATTGGTGGAATGAGTCTGACATGTACTCTTTAGCATTGTTACTTCTTAAGATTCGCATAGGGATGTTAAATTGAGTCTTAATTTCAGCACAAAACGCATAAAAATGAGAGAAAACTTCGGATCGATTTTTCATAAAAGATATCCAATCATTCGCGTAAAATCATCCACAAAAGTAAAAAAGTACTTAAATCCAACTTTTGACTCAACAGGACAGGGACCCCATACATCAGAATGTACTAACTCAAAAGCAGAACTAACTCTTTTATTTGGTCTAACACCTAATGACTTACGATGGTGTTTCGCAAACTGACACGATTCACAATCCAATAAAGAAACGTCACAAAATTGGGGACACAACTTCTTTAACACTGGTAGAGAAGGATGTCCTAGCGGATAATGTACTTCAAATGGAGCGACAATACTAGGGCACGCAACAGACCGTGGTACCTATGCATCAAGAACATAAAGACCATCAGATACATGTCCTTTACCAATAATCTGCTTCGTCATAAGATCCTGAAAAAGGCAGCAGTCAGGAAAAAATGAGACACAACAGTTAAGATCTTTGGTAAGCTAACTCACAGAAATCAAATTAAAGGCAAGATTTGGTAAACTGAGCACAGAAGACAAGGTAATAGAGGAGGTAGGCTTAACGGTGCCAGATCCTACAATACTATAGGTGAACCCATCAGCTATAATTACGGGAGAAGGTGATTTGTGAGATTGAAAACTATAAAAGATGTTGGGATTACCTATCATGTGGTCTGTAGCACCCAAATCAATGACCCATTTGTTTGAAGATGAGACAAGGCAAGTTTTACCTGACTCGGCACAAGCGGTAATTGGGGTGGCCTCTTTCATAGATTCTTGATATTGACAGAAATCGAGCATATTTGTCAGCTGAAATAACAACATTATTGGTGGATGGACTAGGAGCAGAAACAACATTTGCAATCAGGGATCTTTGGTTGTGATTCGGCGGCCGTTTGCAAAATCGCTTGGTATGGCCTGGTTCATGACAGTTATAACAAATGATGGTATGGGCAGCATTGTTTCGGTTGTTGTCAACATTCTTATTTCCTCCTCCCCTATTGTATAGCTTTCTTCCATTATCATTCCCTCTTCCTTTGGCAACAAGGATATTGGTCTGTTGATGAGATGATGTGTCTTCCGTACATAGTACCCTACTTAAAACATCCTAAAGAGTAATGATATCAGAATTGGAGAGGATTTGAGATTTGGCAGTCTCAAACTCCGAAGGGAGGCCAGCCAAAAAACTAATTATTACCATTTGTTCCCTCTGGGCTTGTTGTACCTTCATGTCGGTACTAAAAGGTAAAAGCATGTTTAATTCTTCATAAGTCTTCTTAAAATCCGTAAAGTAGGCTGTGAGTGACCTAGCATCCTTCTCCGTACGATAAAATGCCCTACAAACCTTGTAAATACGAGACACATTTCCTTTGCCAGAATACAAAAACTCCAAATAATCCATCAATTCTTTAACGTACTCACAATGATTAATTAAGCTCATTACTCCACTATCAATAGAGTTCCGAATTTGCAAGAATAACCGTGCGTCATCTCTTAACCAAACTTGTTTAGTTTCATCTTTGGGGGCAGTCAAGCGGTTATCTTTGTGAACACTACGTAGATAAACCCTTATCTTCTTACTCCATGCCAAATAATTAGAGCCATTTAATTTTTGCTCATTAATTTTTGACATTGCTAGAACAATTTCATTAATAAATCCCTTGTTTGCACTCATGTTGACCGACTAATTAGAGTTTATTATCAACATGACACAGTAATAACCCAAATATTGTCCAGAAAACATATATTCATTTGCAAGTTTGACTGTAAATAAAATACCTCAGTACAATCGAATAATAGATCCGATTCAGTTATTGTACAGTTACCGAACAACTGCACCCACACCAAAACCATACCGAAAATGTCGAGTCGAAGCCGAAAAACCACAGACGGCTGCCTGCCGTCTTCCCACGCGCCCTTACGCGCGTCCGCAGGAGATTTGCTTGAAAATCCTAGCCTGTGCGTGAGCCTCACGTGTTGCTTGCCTGGTCACTGGAAAACCACTAGCCGATCGAAAATTGCCCTCCGCCGCTGTCTGTGGTGGCGGTGAGAGACAACGGGCATCCTAAGGGAGACCCACGCCCACTGTTGTTTCTAGACAACAAACCCTAGAATTTTTTTTTGTTGGCTCTAATACCATGTAATGAGAAAATACTCTCATTTGTGTGTATTATTTAGAAAAGTATAAGGCCTATATATACAAATACAACAAGTCTAAAATAAGGAAACAATCCTATTGATTTGCTACTAATTAAGCCTATAATTATGCTAACTACACAAGGAAACTAGAATCTTAAAGATATTATACACCGTGTAAAGTGGGTGGTACCTCATGTCCCTATGCCAGGCTTGGTTTTATGAGCATTTTCCTTCATTTGGCTATCGGTTATCTGTTTGATGTTTTTCTCATGTGTTTGGATAAAGAAAACACAAGCTTCCATTTGAAGTGGAGAAGATATTGCTTAAATCAGATAATTTGTATAAATGTAATGGTATGGTATTTGGTTATGTCTTGTTATTGTTAAATTTGATTTATGTTCACGCATTTACCTGTTTAAAATGAATTTATGTATAGTTGGAGAAGATCATGCCTGCTGATGAGAAGGACTACTGTAATAACCCGGTATTTCTTATTAATATATGAATACATTTACAAATTGTGTAAATTTTATTAATTCTTTTGTTTGTAAATTATGTGCTAGAAAATGATAGTCATATACAATAAAAATATTAGTTAATATGCTAAACAAAATATATATATATTTAGCTATATTAATTCATACATATATATACATATAATACCCTTACATGAATAATTTAAATTAATTACATTAGTCCTAAACACACTTTATATGTTTAACAATACTTAATTTACTTAATTACATATATTTATATCTATATAATCAAGGCTTCATAGTCCTATACGTATATATATATATAGTTATAAAGTGATTTATATACATATAGTTGCATATATATATATATAGTTATATGTATATATAAATAAATTCGTACATATATATCTATTCATATATAAGGTTGTACCTATATATATACTTATAATTGCATATAATTATATGTATATATAAATTCGTACATCTATATATATATATATATCTATCTATATATAAATTTGTATAAATATATACTTATATACTCACATAAATAAATTAAGACATATGTTCATAATGTCATTATCTTCATTAAAATTCATACACCTAAGATATACACTTGTAATAATTTTGCTAAATATAGCCAACAATTGTAGGGATAAAATTAAAGGAAGAAGCATGTGTTATCATCTTATTAAACTAGAATAACACATAATACAATCTAGGTAACACATATTGAAATCTAGGGTGCAAACTCATGATACTTAGGATCACAAATGTGTAAATTATAACCACAAATTAATGTGAACACAATTAATGAAATGCTTAGTTGTAATGTGAACACAATTAATGAAATGCTTAGTTGTAATGTGAACACAATTAATAACAAGCTTAGTTGTAAAAATGTAATAAATGACAAGATAAAATGAAATAAAATAATTTTCTTTCTTGCCAAACAACTATAAAATGGGGGAGGGAGCTTGTCTTCCAAACATAAACAAACACTCACACAACACTTCACACACACACTACTTCACGTCACACACACACACTACTCAACACATTCTCCCAACACTTCACACACACACACTACTTTCTACACACACACACACTTCACGTCACACACACACACTTCTATACAAATACATATATATATATACATATATCAAGAAAGTTAGTTTAAGGTAGGACTTTTATCAAGTTATATAAGTTCTAGTAAATGCATGTTAGAATGTTAAATTATAATTATTATTTTGCATGCTTATTTACAATCATCTATATTATGCTCATATCATATGTTGTTATGTCATTATGCTTGCATATAGTTAGATATAATTATGTTATAATATGTTTTCATATTCTTATCATGTTAGGCAAATCATGTTTAATTAAAATTAAGTTCTATGTGCAAAAACATGTTTATATGTTTATGTGAAAACTTAATTGTGCATGCCGGGCCTCGATGTGTTATGGTGGGGATGGGGCAGAGTTCGGCCGGGCAGCAACAGGCTTGCCGGTCTTAATATATGTTCTCGCCATCCCTGGTCCTAATCCCACCTTACTCGGACGGAGTGTTCCGTGTACTAAAGTGGGTCGTAGGAATTTGGCGTAATCTCGAGATACGACCACTGGTGAATAAGGTAGGAATTGATATTGTTGGAGAATAAGGTCGGAAAGGAGAAATATGTTGGGAGTTACAAGGAAGTTGAAATCACTATTTGTGATTCAAAGGTAAAATGAAATGTGAAATTATGTGATACAATGTGCTTACATGTTTTAATATACACACTACCACCTTATATGATTTGGTAAAATTTCTACTCAACTGTGATGTTGACCTGTTTTGTGTATGCTATTTATTTTAGGGAAACAGGCTCTCCAAGATAGCACGCACGAGATTTTAGGAAATTATGAAGTGGATGCCTAGTTAGGAATTATTACTAGATTTTGCAAGTTTATGTTCCTAAACCAGCTTAGTTAGTATATTATGTTTTCAAGTCTCATTGTATAATGTTAAATAAAAGAACGTTTGCTTATAAATTTTATCCTATAAGAGGTTCGTGTTGTTACAACTACAAATTATTGTAGCTTGTGGTACCAAATTTGTGATGAATTTGAAGTAGATGGAAGCACATCATAAAGAAATTGAGATTGAAATCATAAGGGAGTGGTTAAGAGGACTTCAATCAAACAAGAATGAAGAAGTTAATTGTGAATTAATGAAGATGAGATTGAGAATGGAGAACAAGATGATGAAAATGAAGACATGATATGAATGGTGACAAGGATGATGATGGTAAGGATGATAGCGAGGATGATGGTGACGGTGATGGTGATAATGTTGGGGGTGAGGAAGATGAGCATTAGGGTAATGATGTTAACAACGTTGATGAAGATGATGTGCAACATTGTGAGAGTATATCAAAATTGCTGCTTGATATTCCAAGTGTTGTTGGTAGCCCAAGTATTTCCTTTAAGTTAAAAATGAGGGCATGCACAGGTCTTGTTACTCATGCTAGAGACCATATCAAAATTGATGTTTTAGTTGATACTGTTTTGCTTAGCTAGAAGCATAAGCAATAATTGAGCTCTCTCAATAATTACAGAGATTGTCAAGCCTAGGTTGGTTGGGATGATGTGTTTGTGGAAGAGAGGGATGTAATTGATTCGTTCGTTCGAGGATGATTTGAGGTAATATTAACTTGGAAACAATGTTTGTTCTTTAGCATACTTAATTCTACAATTTTACCACCATATTCTATATTTTTTGAAGTTTGATTTGGAAAATATGTTCGTTTATTTGAATAATTTGTTTTATAAAGGGAAAATTATGTTTACCTCCCCTAAGATATATCCTATTTATAAAAAACACCCCAACCTATGAAAAATTACAATTACCCCCTTAATTGAGGGGGTTCTATGTTATATCGGTGAAAAGTCAATTTTACCCTTAAGTAATTTAAGCAAAAAGAAAAAAAAAATGACTAAAATGAAAAGCCCAAAATACCCTTTCTTTATCATTGTTTGTCACTTTTTTCTTTTATTTTCTGTTTTCTTTTTTCTTTAGCTTTTTTTTTTTTTCATATAAGATCCTCTCTCTTCCCCCCAACCCCCCGAATGGTTAATGTGCTGGAGGCGGAGGCTATGGTAGTGGCGACGGCCCTTACTTCTCAATCTCTTAATCTCTCTCCCCCTCTCGATCTCTACCCCTCTCCCCTCTCGATCCTTTCTCTGGCGGCAACGGCGGTGGGGCAGCGAAGGAAGGTGGTGGTGGGTGGTGGCCTTCTCTCTCTCTCTCTCTCTTTCTCTATCTATCTATATATTCCCCTCTCCTTCTAGATCCTTTCCCCTCTCCCCTCTCCCATCTTAATCTCATCTCTCTACATGGTGGGGCGGTGGTGGGGCGGGACCTAGAGAAGAAAAGAAAGGGGTAAAAATAGGGAAAAAGGGAAAAGAAAAGGAAAAAGGGGGGAAAAATGAAAAAAATAATTTATTTAATTTTATATAACATGTATTATAATTTTTTGTATTTATAAGAACAAAATTTATAATATTATAAGATATTTTTACGTATTTTTTATTTATTGAGTATAATTTAGATATCATAATTATATATATATATAACTATTTGTATATATTATATATAAGATTTATTTTTTTTAAAAAATATTTAAATATGTATAATATTTTTAAAATTAAATATGTATAATATTTTAAAAATTAAATATGTATAATATAACAAAAAAAAACCCCTCAAGGGAAAAATAGTCATTTCAATTTGGTCAAGCGTTATTCTTGATCCCAGAAGGGTAATTTTGGAAGTTCTTTATTTTTTTTACTAATGGAGGTGTAAATTGTAAGTATCCCCTCAATTCAGGGGGTAATTGTAATTTTTCATAGGTTTGGGTATTTTTTTTAAATAGGGTATATCTTAGGGTAGGTAAATGTAATTGACCTTTTTATAAATTTACCAACATGTTCAAAAATTTTGGAATTATATGTTGAAGTTTAATTGCCAAGGATGGGGTAGACGAGCAAGGCCCTGGTGAGAAAATTTGTGAGCATCTTTAGGATGCTGCGATGATGTCAAACATCATTGACAATTCTTTTGGAGGTATTGTCTGATGAATTGTCTGAGGTGAACCATGGCATGTTGTTATATAGGATATTTTGCATGTAGACTCCATTAACGGATAGAATTTTACAACTCTTGTGGGCTGAGAAACTAAAGGGAAAATTGATGAAGCGACATCAAATTGTGGAGTTCTCAACTAAGTTTGGAATTAAACTATCAGTCGATGCTCGAGGAACTAAATAAAGAGGTAGTTCATACCATTCAGTACATCTTGATGCTATTCGAACATGGTGGTATCGACACTTGTTTGTGTATGTATAGACAAGCGAAGATTTGTAGAGTGTGACTCTCTAATGATCCCTTTTAATTGGGGTATGACCAAGGTACTTGCATGGCTACTCATGTATTATTCAAAATATTGACTGAACCATGACACAAAAGGGTGTATCATGCTTGGTAAACCACTACAGTAGCAAAGTGATAAGTTGTCTTATGTCGTTGACATGTGCCTGTGAGCAGAGTGTCATGAGCTTGATAAAGAAGATTTCGAGAAATCATGTAAGGAATGTTCCATTGATGGTTATCGAGCCTGCGTTGCTGTAGTTCTGTTGAGACACAAGCATAGTATTATGCATGATGAAACAATCTAAAAAGTTCACAATTGTTGTTGTTTGTGAACAAATCTTTTTGTTCTTATTGTTGTTTTCTGGTGGTTGTAATCGTTAAATTATGCAGGACATGTGAGTTATGCGGTTTTAGTAAATGAATAAGTTATTTTGTAGTCTCTCGTTCAAATTATGTAGAATATGGATAAAGAAATAAATTATGTCCTAGTAAGGGTGCAGAACATAACTTGGGGATTATCTAATAAACTTCTAGAATCACGTTCAATATTTGCAAAATATGGATAAGAAAATGAAATATATCCTATTAAGGTCGCAAATATAACTTGAAGATTATCAAATAAACATGTAGAATCACGTTCAACGTTTTCAGAATTTGATCAATTAACTTGGGAATAATGCTCGGTTTCATCAATCAGCTTGGAGATTAGGCCCAATTTCGTCAACTGAATTGGAGATTATGCTCAATTTTATTCAATTGGGTTGGGATTATGCTTAATTTTATCAATTGATGTGGGGATAATACTTAATTTCATCAATTGAGTTAGAGATTGTGCTCAATTTCACAGATTAAGTTGGGGATTATGCTCAAGTTTGCTACATTGAGTTGGGAATAATGTTCAATTTTACTAATTGAGTTGGGGATTATGTTCAATTCAACTAGTTGACTTAGGGTATTCACAATTTCATCAATTGACTTGGGGCTGATAGCCAATTTTATCAATTGACTTGGGATAATGCTCAATTTGATTAGTTTAGTTGAGGATTATGCTCAACTTCATTAATTGAATTTGGGATTATGTTCCATTCCATCAATTCACTTGGTTAAAAAAATGCTCAATTTCATTAATCGAGGTGAGAATTATGCTCAGTTTCATCAATTATCTTGAGAAAAATGCTCAAATTCACCAATTGAGTTGGGAATATTGCTTAATTTGACCAATTAGATTGGGGTTATGCTCAATTTCATCAATCAGTACAGGAAAACACGATCAAAAAATTCAGCAAAATTGCGGCGACCATCCAGCGGAGATAAGTTTTGGGGATGTCCGGTGGAATATTCCTCCACAATTGCACCGGATAGGGTGGTACGAAAAGAAGAACCAAGTATTCCAACGATTTTCCTGCTGAATACTCTATCGGACATGTTATTTCTTTTAAGAAAGAGAAATTAAACTAATCAACAAAATTCTTGTGGAATTTTTTGTCGGAAGTATAAAATTTTACTTTTCAGTATTCTTTGTTCGATGGAATATCCAACTAAAATCTCCACTAGAGTCGTTTCAGTGAAAATTTCCACCGAATAGTATTTTTATTTATTTTTAATTTTTTTAGCAATATTATCCAACAGAGTATTCCCCCGGTATTCCAATGAGCAGTTTTTTATTTTTATTTTTATTTTTATTTTTTCTGTATAAGTTTATTAATTTTTATATTTTGTATTAGATGGGAACTGGATGTTGAATTTTTTTTATTTTTTTAGAAATATTGTTCGCTGGATTTTTTTTAGGGAAGCACTCGCTAAATGCAGAAACATCAAGTCTTTTCCTCTATATTGTTATCTAGTAGAATTGTGGGGGAAAATTCCGTTGGATAGTTCCACTGGATAGCTATTTGTTTCTTTTTAAACAAAAAAGATGTGGCGGAATTGTAGGGGAATATTCTCCATAAATTATAAAAAAATTCGTCATAAGATTCCTCGCCAAATTTTTGCCGCATTCCCCCCACTTTTAACACCTAAGACCCCCCCCCCTCTCTCTCTCTCTATTCCCCTCCCTTTTGTTCTCTCCTCCTTCTCTCTTTCTCGTCGCCCCATACCCCCAACATTGTGCCATCCCTCTCCAGTCCCGCCACCCCATGTCGTTGCCACACCATACCCTTGCTCCCCCCCACGTCATTGGCCACGAAGGTTATTCATTTATTTTTATATAACTTTCAATAATTTTTAGTTGATAATTTAATTACACTACAAGAAAAATAGCTCTTTGCTATAGTAAGAAAATTGTAGCAAAAGGCCAAAATTCATAGCAAAAAGCTTTTTTCTATGAATTTGCTATGTATTTAGTACTGTAATTGATATAGCTGTAACAAATACTTTTTACTACGGACAAATACCGTAGTAAAAAACTTTTTCTACGAACTTATCAACTTTTACTATGGTAGGATTTTCGTAGCCAATAAAATTGAAATACACAACTTTTTTGCTACAAACTTACTAATTTTATTATTCAAATTTAATATAAATTCTATAAAATACCTACTTGTATTTTCTTTACGCTGTGTCAACTAGGAATCAAACCATTGAAGCAAGAACCTGTACCATGGCAAGCCACACGCATGTGCCCAAGGAGGAGCTTATTTTTCGGTAAACTGGGGTTCAACCCACACCTTCAATATACACGAGGAGTCTTACCATTGTACCATTGTAATTCTTTAATCATAATCCTTTTTTTATTTATTTATCAAATATTTCTTAAAATTATAAATTTATTAGTTTAATTTTATTAATTTATTACTTATCTTTAGTTTCATTAATTCTTAGGTTAAATTATAAAATTATTTATTTTAATTTAGCATAATTGACGAACTAAATAGCTTTTGTCAACAATGATTCCCCCAATTCAAATATGTGAATTGAATGTTTTCCCAAATTTAATTAAATAATATTTAATTCAAATATTTTGATTAATATATATATACACACATATATACTTGATGATTATAAAAAAGGTTATTTATATATATGCGTATATATATAAATATATTTATAGTAATAGCATATTAACAATTTCAGTTAATTTTAATTGTTTTATCAAACTTTTAGGAAATATCCCTCAAAATTCTGTCGGTTTAATTAACAAATAATTTTTTTGAAAAGCCTTTTTTATACTTGACATTTCGGTGGAATTTTCATGTAAAACTATTCTTTTTTATTTAGTCAGGAAATTCCGTCGAAATATGAAAACTAATATTTTTTATTTGTTGGTGGAACTTCTCGTCAGAATTTTCGCTAAAAAATTAAAAATTTAAATCCCTCACTAATTTTGTCATTACTATTAAATTAACTACTGAAATAAGCAGTTGTAACTAACAATAAAAGTATCAAGTACACAAACTTTGAATTATAAATTTTTGGGCTATTGTTATATGTGTATGTGTGTGTGTGTAAATGGCTCTAAAGTTTAAAATGATATATCTTTATTAGTTAAATATATTGTATTAATCACAAATATTAATAAATAAAATATATTTATGAATATATAGTTGACATATTATTACCCCAATTCAATGATAAATTTCAAAAAATATCTTTTTCCATATGTGGTGTAATGTGAAATTCAAATATTATTGAAATGGAGTGGCATATTCTCATAGTGAATTAAGTAAAGGAAATCTAAATTATTTTTAAGCCAAAGTTGTTAAGACATTGTTTAAAATTGTATAAATTATGTAAGTTTTTTTCTTATTTTTTTATTCGTTACAATTGAAATGTCATGTTAAATAACTATTTTATTATATTTTTACTTGCTACGGTTTGAATTTCATAGTAAATAACTAATTTTTCCTAATCCATTTGGTACGACCTTCATTTCATAGCAAATGACCGTCTTTTTACATGATTATTTGCTACGATCAAATTTTCGTAATAAATAATTGTCTTATTACCTAATTATTTGCCACGTCTAAGTTTCGCAGTGAATAACTACCTTTTACTACGTTTTAAAAGTATAGTAAAAAAATTCGTAGCAATAAACTAATTTTCTTGTAGTGTTTTAATATAATGGTATTTCGAATGAGTATAGAAATATCGTATCATTCTGAAATTTAGGAGTTTTGTATAACTGTGGAATCTATAAATTTAGGAAGAATGTGTAATTGTAAAATTTAGGAATTCAGAAGCTTTGTATAATTACTGAATGTAGGAACTTTATTTAAGTTATGAATTTTTGGTATTTAGAAACTTTGTATAAATTTTCAATTTTGGGACTTTGTTTAATATATAAACTTATGAATTTAGGAACTTTGTATAATAGTGAGATAGAAGATTTTTTTTTTTAATTTAGGAATTTAGGCATTAAGGAACTTTGTATAATAGTAAGATAGTGGAATTTTTTTTATTTAGGAATTTAGGCATTAAGGAACTTTGTTTGAGTGCAGTTGAATGAAATTGTTGAATTATAAATAATTCTCTACATTTTCTTGATTTGATATGTATTTGCAGTAAAAGAGTGGGCAATTAGGGGCTAAGTACTCCAAATTTATTGCTGCAATGCAAAGTGCCAAAAAAGGTAAGTATGCATAATCTTTAATAACATATCAATAACCCATTGCTTGGCTTTGCATAGTTACAATGAAATATTTATATGTGTGTGTGTGTGTGTGTGTCTGTGCGCATGTGTGTGTGTAATTGGCAATTAGTTTGTAGTTGTTAAGTTAGTGGCTGAGATTTGGGGTAAGGGGTGGAACTTTTCGATTGTTTGGTCTAGTTAATATACGTGCTTGCATGACTTGGATAAATAAGGGGGTAGTATGCATATGATGTTAATATATACTCAGTACGTAATCTATAATGATGTATGTTTAATTAAATTGGAATGAGTTTACACTTGCTTTTTATAGTTTTATGTGTTTGAATCTTTGATAGAGTCGATTTTATAGGGCAGACTCTATCAATTTTTTTAAAAATATATTTTTAATGACCAAAAGTAATTAAGATATATTTCATAAATTTAGTTAAACCTAAAATTTGTTTAACTAATAATAAATCTGTAATATGTAAGAGGATATGTACTTGTATAGGATGTGGATGTATAAAAGAAGTGATGGTAATCGTGCGGGTCTTTTGAAATCATTTATTGATGGAGTTTACCAAATTATACAGCACGCTAAGTGGTGCGTAGACTTTGTGAAATTTGGGATGATTCGATGCCCATGTGCGAACTGTCTAAGAAAGTGTATTGTTCTAGAATCATGCAAGGTTAGGAAACATCTTCAATGTTTCGATTTTAAAAGCAAACTATTGGTATTGGGTACAAATCATGGAGAGGTAACACCTATACGAACGAATGCATCGTATTCTAAATTAGGACCATCAAGTAGGAAGGATGTAAATCTACTATAACTTGCCTGATTCATATTTCAATATACTGTTGTTTATATTTCGAGTTTGCAATTTATTTTTGAATTGTCGTTGGATATCCATTCTAATATTTTCAGTATTATTTGTGTATCGATTTTAGGTATTTGAATTTTGTTTTGCATATAAAAATTGTTAAACAGGTATTTCAAAAATAAATAAATAAATAAAACAGTGGAATTGAGGAAAATTTTTTGCCGGATTATATATATATATGTATATATATGTTAACGGGAATATTCTAGCAGATTATTTTACTAAAAATGTCCAACAAAATATATATTCAGCCGGGCTTCGTTTAGGCGGAACTCGGATTAAGCATTTTCCAACGAAATTTAGCCGGATTTTTTTTGCCGAATTAGGCGCAATTTCCTGTAGTGAATTGACTTGGGGATAAGGCTCAATTTGTTCAATTAAGGTGGGGATTGTGCTCTATTTTCACCAATGAAGTTGGCAATATTGCTAAATTTTACCAATTGACTTGGGGTTATGCCCAATTTGATCAATTGACTTGGGAATAATGCTTAGTTTGATCAATTGACTTTGGGATTGTTTTTAATTTCATGAATTGACTTGGAACCAAAGCTCAATTTCATCGACTTAGGGATAATGTTGAATTTGGTTAATTGAGTTGGAGATTATACTTAATTTCATTAATTGACTCTAGGATTATGCTCAATCTCACCAACTGACTTGGGGATAATGCCCAATTTGGTCAATTGACTTGGGAATAATGATCAATTTCAACAATTAATTTGGGGATTATGCTTACATTCATCAATTAAGTTGGGGATTATGCTCAATGAGATCAATTAACTTAGGAATATCCTCAATTTAATCAATTGAGTTTGGGATTATGATCAAATTCTCCTATTCATACAAATTTGCAAACATTGATCATTTTTCTGCAAATTCGATATAATATACCTCGGACATTAATAATTATTCTTCAAAATGCTAAAGATTGTAAACTTTAAGGATATGCTCCTTATATACAATCAAATTCTTCAAACATCGAACAATATACTACAACTTCAATTAAATATAATGCAAACAGTCAAACATACTTTGTAAGATGTCTCAAATATTTCCGAAACAATAGAATTGCAAGCACGTGCAAAGGAAAAAAACCTCGGGGTAGCTCTAAGTTCACAAAATTCTAAGAAAAATTGTCCAAGATGGTATCTCAACACTCAATAGTAGAAAAAATAATATGGAATAATAACTATGATGAAATTATCCCATATAGAAATGACGCGACTCCTTCTGCTAGCTTGTGCAGAGCTCCCTATCAAAACTGCCCCATGGCATGTTGTTGCTTTTCTTGTTTAACACATCACAAACAGATCATTACTAATTGAATTGCATTACTTCACCCTAATATAAAAGTCAATTTTATAAATAAAAAATCATCCAACACGCAAAAATACAACGAACTAAATGTCTGTGTAGGAACTAGTTGATCGCTTCTTGGCATGACTGGTGGTTATGACCGGCTTAGCAAAATTATCTACTTCTAATCATCCTCTTTTGTACTTGGGATGATATTCTTTGTGCTTGTCTACGTCTAGGTTGAACTCAAACATCATATGCAAGTATTGAATCATCTACTCAGTCTTTGTTCAAGTCCATATCAAATATGAGTAAAGGTTTGACAACTAACTTGTTTGCTTCTCAAAACATATCCATACACATACAAATAACAATAATCATACATAGACAAACCCTAGAACTCATTGTAAGCACAAGCATGCTTGCAAGAGATTCGGTAAACTTGTCACTAACTACAAGAACACGTCCTATTTTGTAAATTCAAAGTAAAAGACTTGTCACCATTAAGAACCTTGAAGCACAAATCTCAAGATTATGTTATTGGCAATGACCAATAAGTCATGTAATTTATGCTTAAATTCTTCTCCTTGATAGAGCATAGTTCATCATTCAACTCGGCACCGTTCTTTAGTTGCTCGTTCATCACTTTGTGATTTGGATTCAAAATGAACTTGAAAGAGAAATATATCCTAGAGAAGCAAAGACTGAAGAATAAACTATTATTTGGTTGACCATAGTCGACACATGCATAAACCATGTAAGCTGGACCTAACTATTCCAACATTCAACCCCATTATTGTTAATTATACCCCATCTATTTCCTATAAACATAAAATTCTCCTTGCATGAAAACCCTGAGTGACTGATGAAATGCCATACAAGGAGCATTGTGCCTATAATGCTATTTACATTCTCCTCATATTCTTGCCTTGGTGTGGCATTCACATCCTTTTTTGAAAACAGAACAATGCTTGCTCTTGTGTCTTGGATAGCGCCTTTGCATTATCTAAAAAAAAATGAATAAATAAACACTAATGTAGAATTTATTAACATTAAAGAAGAACTTACACAATAACAGAACCAATCCCCATCAATGCAGAAAATGTAGAAGAAGAATTTATTTATATATCAAAGAATAACTTGTAGCCAAACTTATGAAATTAAAAGTTCAACTTACCTGATCCTTGAAATTATCCACTAAATGCCTCAAATAGTACAAGTGGTAGCTCATAGGGAAGACTAATAGGATAGCCTTCATCAAGCAGGAGTGATAATCATAGAACTGACCTTGAAGTTGATCTTGCGCTCTTAAATTCTGTCTTTTTTTTTTTGTCTTTTACCATGCATGTGCTATGGGCTTCCCAAGAGTGTGCAGACCTTTGATTTTCTTAGATGGCACACGCAATAAATACAAGGACATAGGGTGTTTACTTAGTGTCATGACTAAGGAACCCAATGATGATCTTTCACTTTAGCGTATGCTATTATCGATGGTGAAAATGATGACAATAGCGAATGGTTCTAGCGGATGCTTAAATATGCGATCCGGCTTACAATAAGTACCGAGCCTCCATAGCCCGAGCTTACAATAAAGGAGCACACCCCAGGAATTTCCAGCTTGGAGACCTAGTCCTCAAGAAGGTCGAGGTATCCAGGCATGTGGGAAAGTTGGATCCAAACAGGGAAGGACCTTACAAAGTTGTAAAGGTCTCAAAAAATAATGCGTACCGGCTTGAGGACATGGAAGAAAGAGAGTTGCCTCGACCGTGGAACGCTTCAAATCTTAGAAGGTTCCATGTTTAAGATAAGTCTGTTGTCCTGTAACAACACGAACCTCTTATAGGATAAAATTTATAAGCAAACATTCTTTTATTTAACATTATACAATGAAACTTGAAAACATAATACACTAACTAAGCTGGTTCAGGAACATAAACTTGCAAAATCTAGTAATAATTCCTAACTAGGCATCCACTTCATAATTTCCTAGAATCTCGTGCGTGCTATCTTGGAGAGCCTGTTTTCCTAAAATAAATAGTATACACAAAACAGGTCAACATCACAGTTGAGTAGAAATTTTACCAAATCATATAAGGTGATAGTGTGTGTATTAAAACATGTAAGCACATTGTATCACATAATTTCACATTTCATTTTACCTTTGAATCACAAATAGTGATTTCAACTTCCTTGTAACTCCCAACATATTTCTCCTTTCCGACCTTATTCTCCAACAATATCAATTCCTACCTTATTCACCAGTGGTCGTATCTCGAGATTACGCCAAATTCCTACGACCCACTTCAGTACACGGAACACTCCGTCCGAGTAAGGTGGGATTAGGACCAGGGATGGCGAGAACATATATTAAGACCGGCAAGTCCGTTTCTACCCGGCCGAACTCTGCCCCATCCCCACCATAACACATCGGGGCCCGGCATGCACAATTAAGTTTTCACATAAACATATAAACATGCTTTTGCACATAGAACTTAATTTTAATTAAACATGATTTGCCTAACATGATAAGAATATGAAAACATATTATAACATAATTATATCTAACTATATGCAAGCATAATGACATAACAACATATGATAGGAGCATAATATAGATAATTGTAAATAAGCATGCAAAATAATAATTATAATTTAACATTCTAACATGCATATACTAGAACTTATATAACTTGATAAAATTCCTATAATTGTTGGCTATATTTAGTAAAATTATTACAAGTGTATATCTTAGGTGTATGAATTTTAATGAAGATAATGACATATGTCTTAATTTATTTATGTGAGTATATAAGTATATATTTATACAAATTTATATATAGATAGATATATATATATAGATGTACGAATTTATATATACATATAATTATATGCAATTATAAGTATATATATAGGTACAACCTTATATATGAATAAATATATATGTACGAATTTATTTATATATACATATAACTATATATTTATAGATGCAACTATATATAAATCACTTTATAACTATATATATATATACGTGATGTGACGACCCGGTAATCTGTAATATTTAAATAATTGATTTAAAATCTTTTGCTTCTTGTAAATGTTATTATTACTTGTTGTTTTCAAATTTTCGTCTGCTTTTGCGATTAACTTACAATTTGAACGGTAAAGTGTCAATTTTCGAACTTTCTATGCCCTAAATTGCAATTTTCGAAAATATAACTAAAACATTTTTAATTTCTGGAAAATATACATATAATTTCAGATTTATAAACATTAAATTTCATAATTTTGGAATTTTTCTAAATTAATTATGAATTTTCGGATTTTATGCCCTAAAACCCTAATTTTATGCCCTAAAACCCTAATTTTATGCCCTAAAACCCTAATTTTCAGTTTTTACAAAAATAAATAAATACAAATTCGAATTTTTAATAAAATAAAGATATGATTTCAGATTTTATAAGATGAGGACAATCAAAATCAGATTTTATTAGATTTTATTTGATTTTATTTGATTTTGTGTTAATATTTTATTAAAATATCCTACACTAATATAAGATGAATTTCTTCTAGAAATTGTGCACTTGTGTGGTCTTCCATTCATCTGGCTTCATGACTCATGGATTAGGGTTACACCAAGGCTAGAATAGAGGAGGGAGGTGGAAGATTTCATTTAATTTGGCATTTAATTCTATGCCTAGTTGGGAGATTTGCATTAAATGGAAAGATTTGCATTTATTAAACCTTGGTCCCCAAGTCTTGCCTTCTACCCTCATTCTCCACTATAAATAGGACCTCCCACACACTTCCCCATCCCCAAAAACGTCCTCACACATACACACACTATACTCTCTCTATTTTCTTCCACAAACACACAAATCCCGCCTAAAAACACACCCCCTCACTTACCCTACTCTCAACACCCAAAACACTTCTTATGTATAGCCTATCTTCCACCCACATATATGTACACACAAGCCCTTCTATTTTCATCCATATATACCTATAAAGCCTTCTATATCCTCTCTTTTTCCCTAAAAACATTTCAAGGTAGGAGTATTATTTAACTTCATGAGTAAGATGGGAATTTAAGTATCTTGTAAGTTTTAGATATTTTATGCTTTCATTTTCATTATAGTATTATGTGAAATTATGTGTCTACGTGCACCTATTCAAACACACACGCACCTTATGGGGTTGAATGATATTTCTACTCAACCGTCGCGTTGACTCCTCCTTTCCAATACTTTTTAGACAGAAATGAGATAGCGGATCAGAGTGGCGCAGCGGAAGCATTTGGAAGCTTTTTACACGATATAGTTACTTTTCTATTCTTTTGAAAATTGTGACTTTTGTATTTTGTACAAATTTTATGTGAAAATAATTATTTATACAACTATGAAAATATTACCGTTGCGCGTTTCTATCCAATTTTATTTTAATAAAATAAAAGGGTATTTTTCCGGGTCGTGACAAATGGTATCAGAGCCGCTTGCCAGCCGGAATACTGGGAGCTAAGTGCTCTGTGGGGCAAAGTGCTACGCATACGGGAGCCACCGCTTGAGCCCGCAGAGCAAATGTTACGTCTTGAGCCCACGAGGCCAAGTGCTATGTATTGAAAGTCTTGAGCCCACGAGGCCAAGTACTATATGTCTTGAAAGTCTTGAGCCCATGAGGCCAAGTACTACTTCTTGAATGTTTTGAGCCTGCGGGGCAAAGTGCTACGTGTGCGGGAGTCGCCTCTTGAGCCCACATGAGCCACCTCTAGAGTCCCGACGCCTGGCAGATGGTATTGGTATGTGTGACTTTTGCTACAAAACTTCTAGTGTATCTATTGAATTTTGTATTTGATTGGAATATATTTTGGGTTCTAAACTCTTTTGTGAAAGCATATTTTTGGAAAAATACCCTCAACTCTTTTACAAAATAAAGTTGAATTTCGAGGACGAAATTCTTTTAAGGAGGGGAGGATGTGACGACCCGGTAATCTGTAATATTTAAATAATTGATTTAAAATCTTTTGCTTCTTGTAAATGTTATTATTACTTGTTGTTTTCAAATTTTCGTCTGCTTTTGCGATTAACTTACAATTTGAACGGTAAAGTGTCAATTTTCGAACTTTCTATGCCCTAAATTGCAATTTTCGAAAATATAACTAAAACATTTTTAATTTCTGGAAAATATACATATAATTTCAGATTTATAAACATTAAATTTCATAATTTTGGAATTTTTCTAAATTAATTATGAATTTTCGGATTTTATGCCCTAAAACCCTAATTTTATGCCCTAAAACCCTAATTTTATGCCCTAAAACCCTAATTTTCAGTTTTTACAAAAATAAATAAATACAAATTCGAATTTTTAATAAAATAAAGATATGATTTCAGATTTTATAAGATGAGGACAATCAAAATCAGATTTTATTAGATTTTATTTGATTTTATTTGATTTTGTGTTAATATTTTATTAAAATATCCTACACTAATATAAGATGAATTTCTTCTAGAAATTGTGCACTTGTGTGGTCTTCCATTCATCTAGCTTCATGACTCATGGATTAGGGTTACACCAAGGCTAGAATAGAGGAGGGAGGTGGAAGATTTCATTTAATTTGGCATTTAATTCTATGCCTAGTTGGGAGATTTGCATTAAATGGAAAGATTTGCATTTATTAAACCTTGGTCCCCAAGTCTTGCCTTCTACCCTCATTCTCCACTATAAATAGGACCTCCCACACACTTCCCCATCCCCAAAAACGTCCTCACACATACACACACTATACTCTCTCTATTTTCTTCCACAAACACACAAATCCCGCCTAAAAACACACCCCCTCACTTACCCTACTCTCAACACCCAAAACACTTCTTATGTATAGCCTATCTTCCACCCACATATATGTACACACAAGCCCTTCTATTTTCATCCATATATACCTATAAAGCCTTCTATATCCTCTCTTTTTCCCTAAAAACATTTCAAGGTAGGAGTATTATTTAACTTCATGAGTAAGATGGGAATTTAAGTATCTTGTAAGTTTTAGATATTTTATGCTTTCATTTTCATTATAGTATTATGTGAAATTATGTGTCTACGTGCACCTATTCAAACACACACGCACCTTATGGGGTTGAATGATATTTCTACTCAACCGTCGCGTTGACTCCTCCTTTCCAATACTTTTTAGACAGAAATGAGATAGCGGATCAGAGTGGCGCAGCGGAAGCATTTGGAAGCTTTTTACACGATATAGTTACTTTTCTATTCTTTTGAAAATTGTGACTTTTGTATTTTGTACAAATTTTATGTGAAAATAATTATTTATACAACTATGAAAATATTACCGTTGCGCGTTTCTATCCAATTTTATTTTAATAAAATAAAAGGGTATTTTTCCGGGTCGTGACACGTATAGGACTATAAAGCCTTGATTATATAGATATATATGTAATTAAGTAAATTAAGTATTGTTAAACATATAAAGTGTGTTTAGGACTAATGTAATTAATTTAAATTATTCATGTAAGGTTATTATATGTATATATATGTATGAATTAATACAGCTAAATAGATATATATTTTGTTTAGCATATTAACTAATATTTTTATTGTGTATGACTATCATTTTCTAGCACATAATTTACAAACAAAAGAATTAATAAAATTTACACAATTTGTAAATGTAATTACTAATCATTCATATATTAATAAGAAATACCGGGTTATTACATGTCCTATCCTCGATTAATTATTTTGTCGGTTGATTAAAAGCGTGTCGAGGACACTTTTATTTCGAGGGGAGAAGGGTTGTACAAAATTATGTACTCAATAAAACTTTCTTATTTCTCTCGATTATGTTTAAGTTGTTCCTGCATGCCATTAATCAATTGAGTTCTTTTCTGGAGAGTGCATAGTTCAGTACCCCTATGAAATCGAGGGAATTTGCGTTATAAACTCAATAAAACTTTGTTATTCCTCTCGATCATGTTTGAGTCCTTAATTATGTTTAAGTTCTGAAGTAATTTTGTACTGAAATGCATAACTCAGCACACTCATGAAATTGAGGAAATCCCTCGATTTTTCCTAAACATTATAACTTAAAAACAAAATGAAAAATGTAAACGAACAAAAACTATTCACACTTTGTGAAACAGGAAAGGCCCCGAAAAAGAATAAGCTTTATTAATAAGCCTGAGAGCGGCTAACATACAAAAGGGGTGATGATCGGGATTTGTACAAGGGGAGTTACAGAGGTTGAGGGGGTTACAGCGAAGGGGGTTTTTACCTAGTCACTAACTTCAACGGGCCCCTCATCCTGGCCTCCCCTCCTGGCCCCCGGCGCCAACATCCGCGCCCGCCTCGTTGCCGCCGTCATCGCCCTCGAGGTCACTAGGAGAACTTGGCCTGACAATCTGATCTCTGCAACTCTCCAGGGCCGGTGCAAATGGGAGCGGAAGGTCTTCTTCCCCCGACGACTCGCCTTTTGCGCTTTCAGGCGGGAGGAGGTCGAGGCGGCGGAAGACAAAATTGAACTTATTCCCCTGGAAGTCGAACTCCTTGGACTCCCCTGTCGAGGGCGAAGCTTCTTCTAAAGCCACCCCATTGCGGTCGAAAGAAAGTCCAACGGAGTTGCGATCAAAGTCCTCGTCCAAGTCACCCCGCACCAGGAGCTAGTCGAGAGCAAGATCAACCGCCTCCACAGAGTCCTGGAAGCTAAGGCTTGTTCGAATGTAATCGAATGCCTCACTCACAAGGAACCTCGAGAAAGCGCGTTTAATCCTCTTGCGGCACCACCCGGGAAAGGTCCACTCAACCCGCCGAAGCCCCACTTTGATGCCCTCGTCGTAGTTATGGAAAGCCTTGGCTTCCGCCTTGGCTCGTTTTTCATTGACTACTTCAAGGCGCTTTTGGGCGAAGTCGCGAGCAAGGGCAGTCTCCTCGCACAGTTCCCGCGTTTCCTCCCAGGCCTTGGCCGTCCGCTTCACCTCGTCGTCCAAGTCCTTGCATTGCTTCTCGAGTTCTGCGATGCGGGTCTGGGTGGACTCGAGAAGTTGCTGACTTTCTTGCAGTTGCCCTCGAAGAGCGTCATTGGTCGAGACCAGCTCCCCGGCGAGGACCTCAGTCTCTTCGAGGCGCTTTTCCACCTCAGTCGGGACTTGGCGTTTCTCCTTCCTCTCCTCCTTGAACAACCTTTTGTACTTATTCTTCCCCCGGCGGAAAATGCTCGCGCGGCGAAGGAAGTGGTGGGAGAGAGGGACAATGACCTACCCAAGAACACCGAAAAAGTTATAAATGAAAAATAGTGAACTCAATGGAAGGTGAAAGTAGATATTTCCTTACCCCAATCAAGGCGTTGGCCAGATTTGTCTCCAGCTCTGCAATCGAGCAATTTAGAAGCGCCCGTTGGTCGGCCGGCAGCTGAAGACCCAAGTGAAGAACCAAGTTCATGTTCGTGTTAGTTTCGTTGGCTCCCACTCTGGTTATGCGGAGGTTGGAATGGTGGTCTTGGAGGTGAACGGGGTTGCTGGGCCCTGCATCGGCGCATTTGAGGAGCTCTTTCTTCTCGTCAGTATTCGAGGGCTCGGGGCTGGCCGGTCGTTTCCCCTTGCCCGTCGGAGCGGGCCTTTGTTTCTTGGCTCCATGGGAAGCCTCTTCTGCAGTAGCCCTCTTTTGAGAGCATTCAGTGCCCCCTTTGCGGATGGAAACCCCCGACATGGCCCTTCGAAGGGCAACCCTCTCGGGCTGGGGACTTGGCCGTGTGGAGGGACTCGCCTAAGGAGCCCCAGAGGGGGGGGGACTGCCAAGTGAAGCTTCCGTTCGAGGCCGGGGCAAAGCCTCAGTGGGAGAAGGTCTTGGCGAAAGTGCGGCGGGGGTAGACATCCTGCCACCACCAGCGTAGAAGTTTCAATTTAGGGGGCCGCTTGATCTAAGGGCTCTTGACCTCCCTCGATTCCCCCCGGGGTCGCCGCCACCTCCTCGACGGGTGACGTCCTAGCCTCCGCATGTTGGGAAGCCTTTCTCTCCACCGCGGTATCAACTCGGGTAGCCTCTGCGCCTTGGCTAGATCTCTCGCCAGTGCTAGTATCCTTCTTTGGCCATCGGGTTTTCTGAGTAATGGCCTTGTGGAACGCCGATACCTTGGGTCGAGAAGGTTTGGTTTGGCGCCTTTGACGGTCAAGCCTGACCAACAAAGCCCTACGTGCATCCATTAGGATTTCGAGACCTGCATAATGAAGGACGTGAGCCAACAGTAGGGAACCCTCAAAAAGAAAAGCAAGCGAGAAATAAACTTAAAACAAAGAAGAAGAAAAAGAAGGGGGAAGGCCCTAGGGTCGCTCTTGGCATAAGTTTGGCGCCGCGTACTGGGGTGCTCACTTGGGCCTGGGGTCACCAGAGGCATTCGAGAGGCGGCAGGCCCGGAGTATGTCCTCCGAGGTTAGGAAGACGGCACACACTCTCCCCATTTTGGCGTAGTCTGCTACTTTCCCCTTGTCGAAGCTGGGCTCTTCATGGAAGAAGTTGCGGTTAAGCACGGAGGGTTGACGCCAGTTCGAGGGCATTCCCAACTGCCCTCGATCCTCCACGAAGACAAATTTTCTTTTCCACCCAGACCCATGGGAGTACTTACAATCGTCCAGCACTTTCGAGGAAGCTGAACGGGCGGACAAGTACAAGAACCCAGGCTCATCGTCACTCGATTCGCCTAGGTCGGACCGAACCGACTCGTTCGATCGAAAAAACTCCAAAAAATTGGCCGGGCTAGCTTCTTCCTTCAAGCATTTCATGATCACCACGCGATGATGATCATAATGGAGTTGGGTACTAGCTGACTGGGGCAGCGCCGGTGAATTTCAACAACCTTCGGACGTCGGGAGAAAGGGGCAGGCACAACCTGCTTCGAAATGGTGGAGGTTAAAGGCCACGCACCCCTCCCGGGGCTCCACCATGTTCTCATTGGGGCCCGACATGTGAACGGGAAACTGAACCCCGAACGCCTCCCGAATTCTGTATATCTCCGCCACCATAATATTGCTGGAAATATCGTGAGGAAGTGAAGAGGTCTGAAATTCGCCCATTCCGCCACCCCGCGTCTTCGGGCTCTTAGCAGGGGACCCACTAGGCCCAGCGTCTCCTCTGGCGGGCCCCGGTGTCTTCTTATTTTGCCTGGGGCGGGCTCTTTCCAGTGCGTTGCCCGATGCCTCTCCTCTCAAATCTGCACTCTGCGACGCCCCGGCCTAGGTCGCCTCGGTGGTCTCTGCGGCACAATCTTCACCGGCGTCTGAAACCAGCTGGGAGGGAAGGCGGACCTCCCTCTCTGCCGCCAAGTCCTCAGGGATCGGATCTGAGTCGTCCAATATCTTTCTTTTCGGACCCATGGCGGCTAGGGTTTCTGGCTGAGATGGAAGTGCTAAGAAAGAGAATAAGGAAAAGAGTTCACCTGAAGAAGATGAACGTAGAAGATGAGTGTCTGAAAGCGATAACAATGTCGTCCTTGAAAACTCTTGCCTCCAATGCTCGTACGGATGCTGTAGGTGAGAGAAAAAATCGATTTGAAGCTGAACCCTCAACTATTTATAAGTAACACGGGAAACGCCACCAACCATTGTGACGCCTCAGTCGCTGTGGCAAAAAGGCCTACAGTAATTATGACTGGGCATGCCCCCTGTCATCATGACTTTTCGGCCGCCAGAAATTAATGGATGGGGGCGTGCCACATCTCCCCAAGCAGGCGCGTGGGCCGTCAGAGCTAGAAAAGAGGCAACTTTTCATGTATTGATAGCATTTCAAATTCAAAAGCGAAAGGACACCTGACATCCAACCAATTAAATCACTCTTGAGCACTGACATCCTCGTCACAATCAAGAGTGGGGGGACTAATGATGAGTCGGGCGTCACCTCACCACGCCACGTCAGTATAAGCCTCCAAATTGCCAAAGTGAGGAGTTGTGGCCCTCGATAAGATGATGGCCCTCGAAAGGGCTCATAAGTTGATCTCTCTCGATATCCCCTCAGTGCACGAGTATGCTATCCTGGGGATCCTCGAGATGAGTTGCGGCCCTCGAGCGCGCCCCTCTCGAGGGCGAGGTCCAACACTTATCCGTTGCAGGGTTTGGCATCCCATAGGGATAAGTCCAGCTGGCGATCACTAACAGGTGCAGCCCGCTGCC
Source organism: Petrea volubilis (assembly GCA_026212405.1). Taxonomy (NCBI): domain Eukaryota; kingdom Viridiplantae; phylum Streptophyta; class Magnoliopsida; order Lamiales; family Verbenaceae; genus Petrea; species Petrea volubilis. The sequence goes on from CM047886.1 coordinate 10,436,092, forward strand.
ACCTAACGCGCCCCACTGGCACATGAGTCCATCCCATCAGTCTTCAGCGCATTAAATGTCAAGTCATAAATACAATCCTTGGTCATAAATGCCCAAGATATACATTAATTGCCAACAAGGCCCCTCATTAATGAGAAGTGGGAGCAGCCGCCAATAGGATCCATGGAGGGGACAAAAGGCACATGCCAGTACGACTAAAGTGCTGAAAGTGACCGGCTCCCACCAACCATGTCACATCCAGGCTCCTCACTCTCATATAAAAACGCCTATTGGCTCTCCACCCAAGGGTAAGGAACTGATAATACTCTAACTCTCTTGATAAGTAAATTGGCTTCTCACACACTATTCATCACCTTCTCCAAATACTGACTTGAGCGTCGGAGAGCTTACGCCGGGGTAAAACCAGCTAGTCTCACGTGCGCTCATCCCTCTTTGACAGGTGGGCCACCAGCAAGATTATCCCGGAGTTCATCATACCCCGACACGTGGTCAAACCAAGATTTGACCACATCATTGCCTAAGCAAGAACTTTTACTCAAGGCAAATATAAATAACACTCTTACTTATGGGTTTAAGCAAGGTTTCTACCTTCAAGAGTGTTTGACGAAAATAAGGGAGAATATGGAAGGCTAATAGGTATATATGTATAAAAAAAAAGGGTTTATTGTTGTATATATATGTGGGGAAGTTATGCTATAAATAGAGAGTGTTTTGTGTGTTGAGAGTGGAGTGAATGTGCGTGTATGTTTTTAGGCGGGATTTTTGTGTGTGTGGGAGAATGAAGACAATGGCCCCTTTTTATAGAGTTTAGGGCAAGAAATAGGATTCTTATAATATAAGGTCAATTTATAATAAATGCATAGAAGATAAGATAAGATAAGATAAGGTAGGATAAGATAAGATAAGGTAGGATAAGATAAGATAAATTAGGATAAGATAAGATAAGATAGATAGGATAAGATAGGATATGATAAGATAGGATATGATAAGATAAGATAAGATATGATAAGATAGGATAAGATAAGATAAGATGTTTTAATAAAATATGAACACAAAATCAAATAAAATCTAATAAAATCTGATATTTATTGGCCTAATATTATAAATTCTGAAGTCATGTCTTTATTTAATTAAAAATTGGAATTTGTATTTATTTATGTTTGTAAAAATTGAACATTAGGGTTTTAGAGCATAAAATTAGGGTTTTAAGGCCTAAAATTCCAAAATTCATAATTAATTTAGAAAAATTCCAAAATGATGAAATTTGATCTTTATAAATCTGAAATTATATGTACATTTCCCAATTATATTTTCAAAAATTGCAATTTACGACGTAAGATTTCGAAAATTGTGTTAGAATGTCAAATTCATCTAAAATTTGGAAAATCTTGTAATTATTACCTCACATAATTCACATATAAAAGAAGGATCATACAAAATATGAAATATTAGTAAGCATGCGCATATATTATAAGAACTGGTTTATATCATTGTTAGACCAAAAATCGTGATGTCACAACTCTCCCCCCCTTAAAAGAATCTGGTTCCCAGATTCTTACCTGATTGAATAGCTCCGGACAACATTTACGAATTTTCTCTTCGGGTTCCCAAGTTGCCTCTTTGACTTGATGGTTTTGCCATAGTACCTTGATGAGTGGAATTTTTCGATTTCTTAACTCTTGGAACTTTCGATCTAAAATGCGAATAGGTTTTTCTGTATAGGTAAGGTTAGGTTCAAGGGGTAAGTTTTCAGGTGGAAGGATATGGGTTTCATCATGGTAGTATTTTCGGAGATGAGATACGTACGTGAAATACATTGTGGATTCCTATTAGGCTAGGTGGTAAGTCTAGTCGATATGCGACTTCTCCTATTCGCTCTATGATCTCAAATGGTCCAACATACTTGGGATTCAATTTTCCTCCTTTACCAATCCTTGTAAATCCCTTCCTTGGAGAGACTTTAAGCAATACTTGATCCCCCACTTCAAATTCTAGTTTTTTTCGTCGTTTGTCTGCATAACTCTTTTGTCGATCTTGGGCATCCTTTATCTTTTGTTTGATAATTTGCACTTTGTCAATTGCGTCTTGGATGAGTTTGGGTCGTATTGCTCTATGTGTTCCATCCTTTGTCCATCTCCATTCATCCAGGTCCCAATATAGTGGTGATCTGCACTTTCTTCCGTGCAAAGCTTCATATGGTGCCATCTGTATCGAAGCTTGATAACTATTGTTATAAGAAAATTCAATCGAGGGCAAGTGCTTATTCCAGCTATCACAAAATTCCAATACGCACATTCTCATCATGTCCTCCAAATAGGCTATCAATCTCTCTGTCTGCCCATCCGTTTGTGGATGCGAAGCTGTACTGAATTGTGATTTAGTACCCATATGCCTTTGTATGCTTTGCCATAGTCCCAATGTGAACTTAGGATCCCTGTCTGAGATGATACATATAGGAATGCCGTGGAGTCTCGTGATTTCACGGTGGTAAAGTTCTGCTAAAGTGTCTACTCGATCGGTCGTTTTAACAGGTAGAAAATATGCTGACTTAGTTAACCTATCCACGATTACCCATACGCTATCATATCCACCTCTTACCTTAGGTAAGCCTACTAGAAAATCCATAGTAACTTGATCCCATTTCCATGTCGGAATCGGTAATGGTTGTAACATTCCTCCTAGCTTTTGGTGTTCTCCTTTGATCTTTTGGCACATCAAACACCTTCTTACGAAGTCCGAGATATCTCTCTTCATACCATTCCACCAATAATACTGTTTAAGATCTCGATACATTTTCGTTCCTCCTGGATGAACGGTATATGGTGTCTTATGATCTTCTTCCAAAATCTCTTTCTTTATTTCTTCAGGTATACATATTCTGCCCTTGTAACGTAAAATCCCCATATCATCAATTCCATATTTCTCATTTGTACTTTCCTCTACCTGGGCAATTTGCTTCTGACTCCACTCCACTTATCCTTTGCTTGCTTCTCCCAGATCTTGGTGACTAGTTCCAATTGAACAGTTAGATCTGCTATTTGAGCATGAGTCTTTATGATAAAATTATTTTTAGATACCCCAATTCCACTGCTTAATTGTGCTAATCCGACTTTTCTACTAAGAGCATCGGCAACTACATTGGCTTTCCCTAGATGATATTGGATCTTACAATCATAGTCTTCCAAGAATTCCACCCATCTTCTTTGTCTCATGTTGAGGTCCTTCTGAGTGGGTAAGTACGTTAAGCTTTTGTGATCTATATACACCTCAAAGGTTGTCCCATACAGATAATGTCTCCACTTAACCAAAGCAAATATAATTGCTGCTAACTCCAAATCATGGGTCAGATAATTATACTCATGAGAACTAAGCTTCCGTGATGCGTAAGCAACCACTTTCCCATTTTGCATTAACACACACCCCAAACCTTCTCTAGATGCATCACTATAGATGGCAAAATTATCATTTCCTTCAGGTTGTGTCAGCACTGGGGCGGTGGTTAAACGTCTTTTTAATTCTTGAAAAATAGGTTCACACATTTCATTCCACTGGCAAGGAAAACTCTTGCGAGTCAGTTGAATTAAGGGCTCTGCAATTTTTGAAAAAATTTTGTATGAATTGTCGATAGTAACCTACTAAACCCAGAAAACTTCTTACTTCAGTTGGAGTCTTCAGGCGCTTCCAATTATTAACAGCTTCCACCTTGGAGGGATCGACTTCAATTCCGGTCTTGGAAATTATATGCCCTAAAAATGTAACTTTTTCTAACCAAAAGTCGCACTTACTAAATTTCGCATATAATTTGTTTTCTCATAACGTCTGTAGAACAATTCGCAAGTGTGCCGCATGCAGTTCTGGAGTCTTTGAGTATACCAGGATGTCATCAATGAAAATAACCACAAATTGATCCAAATATGGTCGGAAGACCCGATGCATCATATCCATAAAAGCTGCTAGTGCATTGGTCAATCCAAAAGGCATAACAACAAATTCAAAGTGCCCATATCAAGTATTAAATGATGTTTTAGGAATATCTTCCTCGTTAACTCTAAGCTGATAATATCCTTGTCTCAAATCCAATTTAGAATATACTTGTGATCCTTGTAGAAGGTCAAATAGTTCTTCTATGTGTGGGAGTGGATATTTATTCTTGACAATCATCTGATTTAACTCCCGGTAATCAATACACATCCGAAGTGACCCATTCTTCTTTTTAACAAATAGCATTGGCGCTCCCCGAGGTGATGTACTCGGCCGAATATATCCGCTTTCTATCAATTCTTCAAGTTGCTTCTTCAACTCCTTCAATTCAACTGGGGCCATTCGGTATGGTGTTTTAGAATAAGGCTCGGCCACTGGTATGGTGTCGATCACAAATTCTATTTCTCTCTGAGGAGGTAATGAATTCATTTTTTTTGGAAACACATCTTGGAATTCGTGTAAAACGGTAACTTTCTCTATTTTTATTTGGTCATTCGGTTTGTTGAGCAAATAGGCAATGAATCCTAGTGCTCCCTTCTTGATACACTTCTTTGCTTCAACGAAGGAGATAAGATAAGAGATATGGTTTTGGATGAACTAAGGGGGATTATTGACGTAGGTGAGTTTTCCTTTCCCAAAATAATCCTCTTAGCAAAGCAATTTAGTTGGGCCTGATGTTGATACAACCAATTCATTCTAAGAATTATATCGTAGTTTTGAATAGGAAGCTCTATTAAGTCAGCGAGATATGTTTTTCCTTCAATTCTTATCGGATATCCTTTCAGTACACGATTAGTAAGATAACTAGAACCTAAGGGGGTGCTAACTTCAAAATTATAAGATAAAGGTTCTAGTAATAACCCCAATCGATTCACAGATTCCATAGGTACGAAAGACTGAGTAGCTTCAGGATCCTTTAGTATTTTCACAGAAGTGTTTAAAATTTGAGCCGTACCTTCCACTACCGCAGTTGGATCGGGTCCTTCATCCGCCTCTAAAGCGTAAGCTCTAGCTTTTACTCTTGGCCTCCCAATAGGTGGAACTTGGGTCCTTCCTTCTTGAGTTGGACTAAGGCTATTAGGGTTTCGAGCTTTCGGGCAATCTTTAATCATGTGTTGATTACTACCGCATGCTACGCATTTTCCATTCTTTTTCCAGCAGGTTGCCTCTACGTGGCTAGGATGTCCACAGTAGTTGCATCCAATTCTCTCCCTACCTCCAAGTTGGTTAACATTCTGATTTCCTTCAATGCGGGGGCGCTTATTGTTCCTTGCATTGGTTTGTCTGAGTTGTCATCCACCCCCCGGACTAGGTGCCTTATTCTTGCTCACCTTGTTAGTTATTTGTTTGATTTCCTGAATTTTTGCCTCAACAACCATGGACTTATTGACAGCCTGTGTATATTCCTTAATGTGGGTCGCCATTAACGCCCATCGGACTTCAGGCCACAAACCTTGGATGAATCGTTAGGTTTTTCGCCTTTCATCATTTATTATATGTGGTGCATACTGTACCAAATGAGCGAATTTGGCCTCATATTCTGCAACAGTAAGGATCCCTTGAATCAAATCCATAAATTCTTTTTTTCTTGCATCCCGAACTACTTGGAATATAAATTTATCAGAAAACTCCTTTAGAAAATTTGTCCAAGTTACAAGGGTTTGGTTGGCATTCCATCTTTGTTCCACGAGCTTCCACTAGTTGTGGGTTGCTCCTTCTATCAGGAATACTGTGAGCTCCATTTGTTCCTTTTTATTACAGCGCAAAACCGTAAATATCTTAGTAACTGCCGCTACCTAGGATTCAGCCTTTTGATCGTTTGACTCCCCATAGAACTTTGGTGGGTTGAAGCGTAGGAAGCGATCTAACATCCTATCATCCGACTGGTGATTTTGACTTTGTTGGCTAATTTCCCTCCAAACTCCAACCATTTGACTCAAAATATCACTATTATTTCCTTGGTTTGGAACATGATTTTCTTCTGGGTCCAACCTTGTCGTGGGTCCTTGATGACGATTTCTTTGGGGTTGTGTTACAGTAGGGTCGAGTTGGCTCTGGGGTCGATTGGGAGTGTAAGCGGATACGTGTAGCTCCTTTTCATGGCGCCATCGAAATTCTAAGTTTTACGGATTCGAATCTAAGGAATAATTACCAAAACATCATTGTCACATAAAGTTAGACACAAAACTTCACTACATCATGTATGTAATATAGGATAACATATTCGATAATCATAAACAGAGCACATATACACATAGTGATTCGTTCAGAAGAAATACTAGATGTATGCATGCTTACTTATATATATATAACACATGGTTACAACCTAAACCTAGGCTTTGATAACACCGTTGTGGCATCCCTCCCGCTAGGATCTTCCTATGCGGTTGGAGACCACCGACGATCGCACTAAGCACAAATTTTAAAATTCACACCCAGTACGAACGCCAAAATAGCCAACTAGTGGCATCAAGTAGCAAACTACGGATTATATAGCAAGATAAAGTGAAATGAAGTTTAATATAAACAACTGGAGGAGCGACAACCATCTTATGCACGCCTATTATTCTGATTCTGAGGCAATGAACAAAAAGAAACGAGCGGTTAAGTCCAAATGACTTATTAAGGCCACATACAGATAGATATATATATTTGACTAAAAATGAGACTCAAAACAATTAAATCATAATAAGGTGCACGTAGTGTGAAGTGTAACTTGATAATAATAACTGAACTGAGTAATACCGACAGTGAGCCCAAGATGGAGTCTCCAACCTTATGACTAACCAAAACAAATAAATCATAATAAAAACCCTTATGCCTCCTTTGTCAAGAAGCCACCTCGACACTAAACAAGACGGAGATGTATCACGCGTCAGTGCAATACATTGGTCCAATCCCTACTACAGTCATCCTCCGGCTGTACGTAGAAATTGGTTTCATGGAATGGTATCATATAAAAGGTTCCATCGACGGTCCGTTCCGCCCCATAAAATTCCTCTTATAAGTACTTCGGCCCAAACTTCCCAATGGCGTCCCCAAGGGTAGACGGAAATATAACGGAACAAATATGGCTCACAGTTTGTCAACAAAGCAATAACTTATTTTTACACCCGGGATACACAGAAATATAATTAAAATATGATATCCCAAAGGTGTCACAAATCATTTCAAGACAGATACAATTGGCAGTATCAGAGAATGCAATATTTTCAGAAATAACTCGTCTTATGTGTATGGAAAATATTTTCCAAAAGATTTGATAGCATAAGTTCAATAAGGTCGGCTATACGAATAATATTTATATCATATAGTTCAAAGCCCAAGAAAAGAATTGACAAAGCACTCACCTTAGGAGTTTATCAAGTTTACAGATTTGTTTGGCTAGATCAACTTGACTTCCTCCTAAAATTTACATTAATAGCTATAGTTAGGATACTACTTAGTAATCTTTGTTTAAAGAATAACCTAACTACTTATATTCTTGTACTAACACAATACTCATACAATCATAATTTAGAAATTAAGACACTAACTTATACCTAGTATCCACTTTAAGAAAATATTGTACATTTTCGCATAATCTCACATAAAAACATAAAGAACATATTCTCATATTTTAAATTATAAAAGCATATTAAAACCATATTTTGGAATGATAACTAAGCATGCTTTATTCCTAATTTTATGAACATAGAGCATAATTACAACTAAACAAACATGCTTTCTAGCAAGTATTCAAAAGAATAGCATTCAAGAAAATAGCATGTAACATAAGACTTATGTCTAAGTTAACAATGAAATATCAACTTATGAAAATCACTTGAAAAATAGACAATCTACTAAACCAAGAGCATTGATGCATGCTTGGCAATAACTTTTACTCATTAGCATTGAAGCATGCTTTTAGCAAGAACTTTTACTCAAGAGCTTTGAAGCATGGCTAAGCAAGAACTTTTATTCAAGGCAAACATAAATAACACTCTTACTTATGGGTTTAAGCAAGGTTTCTACCTTCAAGAGTGTTTGAGCAAAATAAGGGAGAATATGGAAGGCTAATAGGTATATATGTATAAAAAAAAGGGTTTATTGTTGTATATATATGTGGGGAAGTTATGCTATAAATAGAGAGTGTTTTGTGTGTTGAGAGTGGAGTGAGTGTGGGTGTGTGTTTTTAGGCGGGATTTTTGTGTGTGTGTGGGAGAATGAAGACAATAGCCCCTTTTTATAGAGTTTAGGGCAAGAAATAGGATTTTTATAATATAAGGTCAATTTATAATAAATGCATAGAAGATAAGATAAGATAAGATAGGATAAGATAAGATAGGATAAGATAAGATAAGATAGGATAAGATAAGATAGGATAAGATAAGATAAGATAGGATAAGATAGGATAGGATAAGAGAAGATAAGATATTTTAATAAAATATGAACACAAAATCAAATAAAATAAAATCAAATCAAATAAATTCTGATAAAATCTGATATTTATTGGCCTAATATTATAAAATCTGAAATCATATCTTTATTTGATTAAAAATTTGAATTTGTATTTATTTATGTTTTTAAAAATCGAAAATTAGGGTTTCAGGGCATAAAATTAGGGTTTTAAGGCCTAAAATTCAAAAATTCATAATTAATTTAAAAAAAAATCCAAAATGATGAAATTTGATTTTTATAAATCTAAAATTGTATGCATATTTTCCAGAAATTAAAAATGTTTTAGTTATATTTTCGAAAATTGCAATTTAGGACGTAAGATTTCGAAAATTGTGTTAGAATGTCAAATTCATTTAAAATTTGAAAAATCTTGTAATTATCACCTCACATAATTCATATATAAAAGAAGGATCATACAAAACATTAAATATTAGTAAGAATGCGCGTATATTATAAGAATCGGTTTATATCGTTGTTAGACCAAAAATCGGGATGTCACAGTAAGCAAGCAAGGATTGTAAGTAAGAAAACCAAAAGATAAGCTTGACATATATGAATTTGAAAAGGACATGTTTTCGAGTTGTCCCAGTTAAGATCTACCCAATGGTGGTTAAACGTTGGTCGATCCTCCTAATCGGGGTTAAAGTTTAGGCCAGCTATGGGGTTATGTAGCATTAAGATCCTCCTAATCGAGGTTAAAGATTAGGACTTGAGTATGGGCCACTTTGTAGAATGGGAACTTTTGACAAAGATCCACCCAATGTGGGTTAAACGTTGGTTGATTCTCCTAATTAGGGTTAATGATTAGGCCCGCTACGTTGTTATGTTGCACTAAGATCCTCCTAATCGGGGTTGAAGACTAGGGCTTAATCAAGTTGTAGTTTAAAACTTTTCCAAGATCACATATGTATAAATGCATCTTACTCCGCATCATAAACTGCATTAATTATGTGACTATGGTTGTATTGCATTAATAAGGGAAGTAAGATAGGAACAAGTGGTGAAATAAATGTTCATAAGACGATTGGGATACCTTATTAAGCGAACTATCACTCATACCATATAAATTCAATGCTTTGCAGATGTATATGCTGAAGTGGATGACAACAACCAGTTTAGGGGCGCTGGTGATTGTAAAGCATAGAATAGGGCCTTTATTTTTTCGTTAAGATACCATGTAATGTCAATACTACGTAAGGATAAATTTAATGGATTATTGAAATCATTTTGAAGTTTCCATTATAATGTTTTGAATAAATCATTTGAAGTTTATTTATTTATTTATTACATTTCGAGGCTTCTTATTCTCGAATCGGACAGTAAGGGAATTGTGTTGACTGAATATCAAGGGGTGCCGGGGCATGAAATTTATTTTATGAACACTAAAACTAATGTGATGTATCAAAAGTAGCTGTGCACAATTATATAACTATGCTCTTTCACTCCGCTCTAGGTGCAGTTGGTGGAACGTTGGTGTTTTGAATGCTATGAATATTTAGTTGGATGGTGTTGAAAATAAAACTAGAGGTGCAGACCTTGCAATCTTGCGTACTAGATTACCTTTAAATCTGTAGAGGGTTATAGCGTGCTGCAACTAATCACTTTCAGTAAATTAATTTAAGGAATTGAAAATTAGATTGTTTTACCCTGTATCAAAATTTTCTAATAAATAGAAAAGAACACACACACACTAACACACACGCGCACACACACACACACACACACACATATATATATATATATATATTTAAATGCGTATAGTTTTGTGTCGGTTATTTCTCTCTTGAGTTAAGAGGTCCATTTGAGAAGGAAGTAGCTCAAATCAACTGTTTCCATGATCTGAGTCTACATACTTGGCTGATGTGGAAATCTCTAATTTTTGAATGAAAATAAATAGAGTTATGGTTTCTATATAATTTAACCAACACACGAAACCTGGAATATGATGCTTGTGAAATACGAGGAAATGTATATACAGGAATGTAATGGTCGTGATCTTGTTCCTACGACATGAGTATTACATATTTTTGTGTTATCTAATATTATGTAATTTTTAATATTTGGAAATGAATGTTATTGCTTGACAATATTTTGGCCTGTTCGTGCTGTTATAGGCTTAATGTTTGAATAATTACTTTTAAAATGTCAAGAAAGACCAAATAAATCTCTACAGGATTTGAGCTTGATTTTTATAACCCCAACATGCAAGTAGAAATCAAACCAGTATGGGCGACAACTATTTATTGTAGTTGTGTGCTAATTCGAAGTAGATCCAACATAGTATGATTAATTATTTATTCTTATTTTAGATTATGTGTAATTTATAGTGATAATTATTATTTGGAGTGGACTTTATCTCTTCAATGAACAAAAATATTAAATTTTTAAATTTTCAAAGATTAATACTTTGAAAAAATTATTAAGAGATAAGCATATATCGGCATGACATCATTCACTGATAATTTTTAATTTTAATCACAACATATTAATTTTGGTGGTGTGTCTTATCCGAATTTCCCCATTATCGATAGATGAGTCTTGCATTTGAAGCATTTGATTGGATGTACCCACAATGAACGGGTTGAACATGGATTCGAAATGATGCTTACTGTGTGTGTGTATGTGTGTATTTTCCATATTCACAAAATTATACATAACAAAAGAACGAAGGAAGGTTCAAAAATGTACAAAATATGAACTGCTAAATCACCACCATTGGTGTACAAAAACTCCACTCTTTCTGAGAGATGAAAACAATTCCAAACATTGAGTGTACGTCTTTTGATACTTGGGACTTCTCTTCCCTGGGCAACATCTCTGCCATCTCTTGTAATGACATTCAAGAAAAATCTCATCGATCAAGCATATAGTTCCAGTCTCGATCAATCTCGGAATCAAATCAAACTCAGTTCCTTCAACATCCATCTTCATCACCACATAATCCTTCTCCACCACCGTGCTCTTCAACCACATTGCGAAATCAAATCCTTGAACCTTATTACCAAGATCATCCCTAATAAAATCATTTGATGATTGAACACCTTGTATCCTCCCCATCCCTCTACCCTGCTTTATTTTCTCATTTTTCTGACTCTGCTTATCGCTAATTTCAAAGAACAAAGTTTCATTTCTTAGCCAAGCTGCATATGGCAACAGTGTGACACCCTTTTTGGATTTATATTCATGGTGGAATGCATTATCTGCCTCGATTGCGTAAACCTCGAAATTCTTGTTCTGTTTCGGGTACTGCTTCTTAAACCAACTTCCAATACTTGAACCGTAACTTCTTGCTCCAACATCTATGTATATGTACCTGTTTTTGAAACTTATATCCACCATTGAAGACAAATATTTCACATTCTTGATGTTCTGTTTCAATGTAATCCATGGCTTCAAAGGTTCTTCTTTAATCAATGGCTCAACTTCTGTAATCAATTCACGTTTATAGTTAGGAACATCACACCCATTCCCTATTCTTGCAAAATTTTCTCGATTAGAAGTCTTATTCTGCTTCCTAAATATGATTTCACGTGTAGCTGATGATTTTAAACCATCAATTTTTTGCAATTTGATCAGTGTAAAATTATCAAATAGCCGAAGCAACGAGTGGAGACTGTACTTATCATTGACAGAGTTAGTGTGCAGGACAAGAAACCCACCAGGCTTCAGGGTTCTGGCGATTTCAGAAGCAAATTGAACCAAGTTCGGGGACTGGTCCACACCGGAAGTGCTCGAAAACTCAAAGTCAAATGTAAAGTTTCTCATGGAGTTGTGCTCCAATGATATTTTTTTAGAAGAAACTCCAATCGAATAGACTACCCCAATATCTTTCAAGGCCATTTCTCCTTCTAAGGCTTCGATACAGAGGGATTTGGAATTGGTGGTGAGGATGCCTTCAGTTATGAGGTCTTGGAAGACGGTGGAGTAGTGAGCGCGACGATAAACGGCGGAGGAAGAGGATTTGAGGGTTTGTGGGAAGAAACAAAAGTCGAGAGAATCGCAGGAATGGCCGTTGATGGTGACATTGTAGGCAAATCGGGCGACAAACATGAGAACACAAAATGAGAGGAGGCGCACTAGAATATTGCTTAGGAGGACATTGGTGGCGGACTTGGGTGTAGGAGTATCCATCTGAGCAGTTCAATCCGGCAAAAGGAAATCGAGAAAGGATTGGTGGGCTTTCAAAAAAAGGAAGAAGTTTATTCTTCTTCAATATATATATATATATATATATATATGCGTGTATATATATATATGATTTTTGAATGAAAACGAAAAAAAGGAAGAAATTTATTCTTCTACACTACATATATATATGTATAAATATATATATTTATAAATATACACACACACACATATAAATATATATATATATATGTGTGTGTGTGTGTGTATACAAGGAGGTAGCCGTCGGGAAACGGGGCCCGACTATGGGAAGAGGTAACTTGCATCTAACCTATTCTTCTCTACTATTTATAAGGCGCTTCTAAATTTGCTATTCAGTTATATATTTTGTGTGGTAGAGAGTTTTAGGGTTTCAAATGAACTAACATAGCTAATCCACCCATATTTGCTTGTTTTCCACGTTCAGGTTTATTCGTAAACGCACGTTTCCACAACTCTTCAACTACTCTCGTCCTTATCTAGTCAGTCACATCGTTAAACTGAATCCGTTTTCAATTTGACCAAAACAATTGGATCATAACTCTATTTGAAAATTCCAAATCATTAAGAATTCATTAATCGAAGAATCATTTCTACAGCAAGTATTAATATGTACGCACATTTTATAAATTTTAGTAACACCTCATTAAAATTGTAAATATTACTAATTAATTAACAAGTGGCAATTTAAATGAAGTGTATAGCTAACAAATTAAGTCTATATTTTATTAAAGATTACTACTAGTACTACTAATAATAATAATAATAGGGAAATAGGAAGTCCGTTTGTTATTAAAGAGGTACTAGTTTTCGGTTATTTAAGGAGAAGAGAATATATAATTTTATTATTTGAAAATATGGGGATACCAGCATAACAAACTTGGCACTAATGCTTGGACCACAACAATGAATTCTATTAAAGTTTTCATATATTTATTTCACATTTAAAATAATTAAAATATTTACACTTCATTTAAAAAATCCAAGTTTTGGTTTGATCCTAACTAAATGTATTGGAAAATTCGTCTTATTTTTATCATAAAAAGTTATCAACAAATTGTATTATCTTGTTTGAAAATAGAATTAAAAATTAATTGAAGTATTGTTACTTAAAATGAAAATTAATTTTAAAAAATCTACTATAGTTTTTAGCAAAAACATCCTAGTGCCACAACAGGCGTCTAGGCTGCACACTTGGGTGTGATACCCTGCGATTTTAGTACAAATTGAAATCGGAAGGCAACAAAAATTCCCTAAGTATGCTAGTGGCAAATTTCTCATCTCTTATATGCAAAGTCATGAGTTTGAATACTAGTTGGAGTGAATATTAAAAGAATTAGAGATTCAGTGAGGTTCACCTATAAATACTCATCATTTTGAGAATAAAACATTCATTTCCGATTTTGAATTCTAATATTGGTTTTAAAGACGTCAGAAAGGAGTTTTGAATGGCCATCAAAAGCCTTAATGGCTCAGAGACAGATGAAAGTGGACACAGTCACAAAGAAGCCATTCTAAATCACTACACACACGCGCGCACACACACACACTCTAATCAGTCACACACGCACAACCCTTGCACATCCAATGCAATTTGAGATAGAAAAGGGAGATAATTGAGAGAGGGAGGAAGAAGACGGTGTATAGAGGGAGTGCTAGTAATACATCGTGTACAGACTTGACGCGTCATAAGCATTGACCTATTTTTTTTAATTTTCATTTTTAATCGTAAGTAGATAATATATTTTATGTTAGTCATAATAAAAACAATCAACAAATGAAATGTTATGATAAGACTAAGGGATGAGGGAAAGGGCAGAGGATGTTGAAGGTGCAAGCTACTTAGTTGTCGCCAGGGTTTAACAAGCGCTAGGCGCTCAAGCCTAGCATGAGGTGCGATAGGGCGTCCTCACGGGTAGGCCACACCTCATCGCCTTGCACTATCGGAGAGGAGTTATGGATTGATCGATGCTGGAAATTGTATGTGAAAGTATATGTAGGATTTAGGGTAGAAGGAAATGATGTGCATGGTGAAAATGGGCGGGGGGACTGGGACGTCACACGTGACCCATGCTAGTACTCTGGGTTGTTCGTTGAGCGCACAAGATGCCCAATTCATGAGCGATTAGGATGCACACAACCTACACACAAACCTGATATTGTGCAATGTGGCATAGAGCAAGGCCCTCAAGTGAAGCGCTACGCTACAGTACTCAAGCATGCGGGAGAGTGTGTATACACACCACGAACTCTGTGCATGGTGAGCGCAAGGCTTGCAGTGCAGCTATGCGTGCGCAAGCACTTGGCTATAGTGCACACCATGTGGGCGACCGCCGGGGTGCTACACAAGTTGCGCCGTGCATGAGTGTGCTAGGGTGTACCGCCTAATAGTACATGGGCAGAGGCCCCTAGAATGCATGTGTTATCACACGGAAAGGACGGGAGCACAAGTGTGCGCGTCATCACATTGGCTTGTTGAGGTCATTGTGTGACAGAGTGTTGCCAAAGTTGGCTTTGCGTGATAGCGGGCGACCATACCGTGAGGTCTGCGCCCAAGATGAGTTTGGGTAGGGTCGAGTACGCGCCAGTCACTACAAAAAAAGTGACCTTTTGTAACGAAAGATTTCGTTACTAGAAGTCTAATTTTTGTTATTATAACTTTTGGTAACAAATATTTTTGTTACCAAAATTCATCCCATAAAGCCCGACGCTAAAAATTCATGAAACGATTTTTTAGTTTTCGTTACAAATGTTTTTATAACGAATTACTTTTTTGACGAAAAAGTCATCGCCACATGTTAAAAAATGTTAACCCGCGCGTCGACCCAACAAAGCATCTTGACGCGCACGGCAACCTGGTTTGATTATTTTGATTTGTCGTTGTAGTGAGTTGAACGCGTAACCTAGAGCATGATTTGGCAAAGAGCTACCACCATGACACCTGCTATGTTGTTATCAAAGTTGCTGTTTTGTTCTACTTGTTTGATTTCTATTTCCATTAATTAATTAATTAATTAATTAATTAATTAATTAATTTTGTATAACTATACCCTATAAAGTACTCGTACTTATGAATAATTAAAAAATATTTTTATTTCATACAAATTCTGAACTTGATGAATAATATTTGTAACTTTTAATATAAAAATGTTTGATATTCCATATTTTGCATCATACTTGATAAAATAATACTTTCATTTTATTAAAAGTTATTAAATTTGTTTGAAAATTTATAATATATAAAAACATTTATTGGTATAATATATCAAAATTTAAGAAAATTATAAATTGAATATCATATAAATAACAAATTTATAATACTTCATAAAAATATTAATAATTATATATAAATAATTATATATAATTTATATGATAATTAAAAATTAAATAATTTAATCAATAGTTTTAAATAATCTTTTTCCATTATATATATTACATAAAAAAACATAATTCATGTGAAAATAATTTTAAAATAAGTCATATTTTTACTCTTGAATATAATTTCCCATCTGTATTGTGCTCGTACTTTAAATAAATTATATAATAGTCATTTGCATAATATTTAGCTAATTTTTTCAGTGTTGCTTTCGAAAAATATTTTTAATATATAAGTACGTGTTGAATGTCAAATATTTTACCTGTCCGATATTTAGTTATAACTAAGATTATGTGTGGCTATATATATATATATATTAAATTATGTGACAAATTTTATTAATCTTACTAATTTTTGTTTTTTTTTAATTTATTAATATTTGATTGTTTAACCATTATAAAAATACATGGCTAAAAGTCAAAAATTACAAACAAAATTGTAATGTCCATCCAAACACAAGTTTTTCCTCTAAAGTGCTATTTTTTTCAAAAAATAAATGTTTCTTATCTGAAAAGGCCCATCCAAATGAATTTCAGTAGTCCATTGATATCAATGACACAAAGAAGTTATTAAAAATCTTAATGCTCTATAAAAGAGTATGTATTGTAAATCATGTCTAAAGTTTCATAACAAATTTCAAAACTGTCACAAACAAAAACTATTTTTAGTGACAACGCTATACTATTCATAATGAGTATTTTCATTTATTACTAAAAAGTAATTGTTTGGTAACAATACTTAGTTTTCCGTAACAAATATCCCTTGTCACTAAAGTTTGAGTTTTTGGTAACAAACTACTACCTTTCGTAATGAATTGTCTTTATCATCACTAAAAAATAGCATTTTAGTAACGAAATCATATTTTGTCACTAAAAATGTAATTTGTTACTCAAAATGCTTTTTTTTTTTTTGTAGTGAGTCTCATGGAACCGGATAAAAACATAGTGATTTTAACAAACCAGAACTTGCATTAAGACTAAAAGATGAGGATTTTATGAATAAGGCTAGTATATGTTAAGTGGTAAATGGAGAATGAATATTCATATGAGACGTTGTTGTATTTGAAGTCTAAACGTAAGACCTTATAGCCGGATTAAGTTCAAGATGAGTTAATTACAATAAATGGGCTTGAACATCTTTATAGTCTTGCTTACGTTGTTGTTATAAGTGCAAACACTATAAGTTTGCAAGTGGTTCCGGACCATTTTTAATATTGCTTAACTTCTTATTATGAGTGCTAAGATGTTATGTAAAAAGTTTTGAATGACTTTTAGTACTGCTTAAACTTTTCATACAAATGCTAAGACATTAAGTTTTATGTGAATGATTTTGATTTTCTTATGGCCTTACTTGAATTCTAATTATAAGGCATGAATCACTAAACATTATGTAAAGTGGATTTGCCCAACTATGCTTTTTATGATAATTGCATGCCATGCAATCATATGTTGGTGCGAAATGAGGGAGCTTGGATAAGATGGTGCGCATAATAAGAGCCCAATTACCAGTGAGAAAGGAAAATAATAAAAGCATACTAACCAAGACTCTAAGAATAAAAAATTCATCCACGTAATATGATCATTCCATTTTGCATTTGCATAACCATGTGTTTGTATGCAAAAAGCATTAAAACATAATTACATGAGTGATAAGATACAAGTTAGAACTATGAGTTGCAAAGGATCCCTTACGATGTGTCACTCATGCCATGCCAGTTTAATAATTTGCAGATGAGCCCTACAGGATCATTGGCGATAATGACTAGTACTGGGGCTAGTGATTTCAAGGAATAGGATAGGAAATCGGGCGTTTTTGTTAAATAGCCTTTTCAAATTTTCTTTTTAATTAAATAGCCCTCAAGTTTCAATCTTTAGCTAGATAGCCTTTTTATTTATTAACTCTAATTAAATGAGATTTAGATAAATAATGATCTAACTTTTAGACTTTATATTTTAACCCCTAAAACCAAGAATATTACAACATACGATCAAAACCCTCTTCTCATTTCTCAGACAACCTGCGATTTCTTTGGGTAGTAGTTTTCCTTCCACTTTGTAGTCGAATATTGATAGAATAGTTTGTTATATAACCTTGAACTGATTCACTGCCAGAGGAAGACAAACTGTACAAGAGTTTCTTCACAAAAAAGACGTAACTACTCAAGGTAAGAACCCATTTTTTGTGATTTTTATACTAGATTTGAGTAGTACATTCTGTATAGAGCACCATTAATGCATCATTTCATAATGGGTTTTGAAAATAACCATTAATTCGATAGTTGGATTGGTGGGTTTTCGAGAACCCACCATTAATGGCGATCACGTGCACAGTGAAGTGAAATAGTTAAATCTTGTGTGATCGATCGATTAAGAGATCTCTTGATGCATGTGATCGCTTGATCGATCATGTGATATCGATTAATCGATGTATTTGTGATCGATTAATCGA
This sequence comes from Petrea volubilis, assembly GCA_026212405.1. Taxonomy (NCBI): domain Eukaryota; kingdom Viridiplantae; phylum Streptophyta; class Magnoliopsida; order Lamiales; family Verbenaceae; genus Petrea; species Petrea volubilis. The sequence goes on from CM047886.1 coordinate 10,454,501, forward strand.
CCATAATATATCGATTAATTGATCTTCTTGTTATTCCATTGATTAATCGATATCTTTTGATCGATTAATCGATCTTTTGTTGTCTGTCGATCGATCGTGATAATTTTGAATTTCTGTTATTATTATTATTATTTTTTGGCGCTCGTGATAATTTTGAATTTCTGTTATCTTATAATATAGGTATGTTGGCAGCAAATATGGCGGAAGAATTTGTTGTAGGTGTTGAATTTGGCGAGTGGGTAGAAGAAGAGGCTTGTTTTAAGTGGACAGGGAAATGCAAAGTAACGACACCTCTTGTTGTTACTAAAGAAATTTCTTTCAATAGCTTGATTGATAAAATTATTGAGAAGGGGCAACTAAGTTGTTCATGGGCTGATGTTAATGTGAAGTATATGATAACAAAGGCACCTCCTCCACCACACATAACACATCCAGCTGAAATAAAGTCGGACGATGATTTGAAGGTATACTTTACTGATGTTGCTAGTAAGGGTTAGAGACCAATTCTAAAAGTGTCTGCGTTCAAGTTGAATATTGATGGTTTTAACTTTTACAATAATGACAATTATTTGAAAATGAAAATCCAGTATTTGGTTGTACATCAATTGGTGATAATGACAATGTGGAGGAGCAATACACAGAGGAACTTCTTCACAATGACGTTATGGTCCACGAAGATGTTAATATGACTCAAGAACTACATGAAGTGGATTTTGATGTCGCAAAAGAACCCATTTATATAGATATTAGAATTTGCCTGATTTTGGTATGAGATTGTACTTAGCATGGTCTTCTGCGTATAGAACTGATGAGTTTTTGCATGCTTATGCAGAAACAATCTATCCTATTTCTCCGGAAGATTTTTGGGTGGTTCCTGAATCGATAAAAGATATTATCATTGATCCTCCTCATGTGAATCTTTCAAAAGGCAGGAAAAGAGTCAAGAGGATCCCAACTGCTTGTGAGGTTCATCAGAAGAAGAACAAGTGCGGACGATGCAATAAGCCAGGTCACAAGAAAGGAACCTGCAAAGAACCCCTTACAAATAACTGAAAAGTGTGGATGTTAGCATTTGTAGTTTATGATCAAGTTTATGCCTGTAAATATCACTACTTTTAATAAAGGGGAATTTCAAGTTGATCATCAAAAGTCTTTTTTGAATCAAATTCTTGTGTATATATATCGAACAGTAGACACAAATTATCGAACAATCGACATAACATATCGAGCAATCGACATAATATATTGATTGCTCGATATTATGTGTCGATTGATCGATATCGCCACTAGTAGTATTCTGTCCAATTTCAGAGGCCTGAGCCTTAAAAGCAAAGAAACAAGTCGATCAGTCGACATGAATTATCGAACCATCGACAGATACTATCGATCCATCGACATATAATATCGATTGATCGATATCCCCAGACCTCGTATTCTGACCAATTTCAGAAGCTCAAGTCCTAAAAGCAAAAAAAAAAAGTCGATCAGTCGACATGAAATATCAAACAATCGACAAATTTCATCGATCACTCGACATATTATATCGATTGATCGATATCCCCAGACCTCGTATTCTGACCAATTTCAGAAGCCCAAGTCTTAAAAGCAAAGAAAAAAGTCGATCAGTCGACATGAAATATCGAACAATCAACAAAGTATATCGATCACTCGACATACACTATCGATTGCTCGATATCACCACAACTTGTATTCTGACCAATTTCAGAGGCCGAAGCCTTAAAAGCAAAGAAAAAAGTCGATTAGTCGACATTAAATATCGAACAATCGACAAAGTAAATCGATCATTCGACATTATTTATCGATAGATCGATATCTCCACACCTTAAAGCAAAGAAAAAAGTCGATCAGTCGACAAAAAAAATCGAGCAATCCACTGAGACTATCGATCAATCGACACAGTGTATCGATTGATCGATATAACCACAACTTGTATTCAATCATAATATAAACTATAATACATATATATCTAATCACACATCTAATATAAGTATGACATATATATACAATTCCTATACATACATAATACATATATATCTAATCATGCTATATATATATATTTATAGCATGACATATTTATACAATTTCAATACATACATAATACATATATATCTAATCATACTATAAATATATATATATATATATATTTATAGTATGACATATTTATACAATTTCAATATAAAATACAAATATATATATATATCTAGTATGACATACTATATATCACCACAACTTGCTATATATACATAATACATATATATCTAATCATAATATAAAAATACATATATCTATAGTATGACATATATATACAATTGCAATACATAATACATATATATCTAATCATACTATAGTATGACATATATAAACAATTGCAATACATACATAATACATATATATCTAATCATACTATAAAATACAAATATATATATATATCTAGTATGACATATATATATATATAGTATGACTGATATATATATATACACACAATTGCAATACATACATAATACATATATATCTAGTTGTGATCGCTTGATCAATTGTATTGATCTCTTACTCGATTACTTGGGTTTTCCACAATACTCGTCTTGATGTGATCTCTTGATCGATTATATATATCGATTCCTAGATTACTGTTTTGTTCAATATTCTTGTTGTGATCGCTTGATCGATTATTAAGATCGATTGATCGATGTATTGTTCCATAATATTCGTCTTGTTGTGATCGCTTGTTCGATTACGCTGATCGATTGATCAATTATGTGTTTGTTAATTATGTGTTTGTTAATATTCGTCTTATAATGATCGGTTGATCGATTATTGTGATCAATGGATCGATTAATTATTTGTTCAAATATAGTTTCAAGTGTATATGTGATCGCTTGATCGATTGTATTGATCTCTTACTAGATTACTTGGTTTTCCACAATACTCGTCTTGTTGTGATCGCTTGATCGATTACACAGATCGATTGTTCGATTACTGTTGTTGCATAACATCTTTAAGTCTTGCTGTGATCAGTTGATCGATTATGAAGATCGATGGATCAATTTTTTCAATATTCTAAATCTTGCTGTGATCAGTTGATCGATTATAGTGATCGCTTGATCGATTATGAGCATCGATTGATCGATTATAAAGATCGATGGATCGATTTTTCCAATATTCTAAATCTTGCTGTGATCGGTTGATCGATTATAGTGATCACTTGATCAACTATGAGCATCGATTGATCAATTATCAAGTTCGCTTGATCGATTATTATGATTCAATATTTACAATCTCTTGCTCAATTATATGATCGATCAAAAAATAAGAACAATTTACACATCTCAAAAAATAATAACAATTTACACAGCTTAAAATTGCCAGGTCAAAAAACAATAACAATTTACAAAATTTACACAGAAGCAATTTTACAGTGTTTCAAGTAGGGACAAGTGGATCCATTTTTCCAAAGAACATTTCAGCAGCTAACCGCTTCCGAAACTCGATGATGTTATCGTCGTTCAACTTGTCTATCACTGTAAGGACCCGTATTCTCACTCCCATTATGTATAGATATAATTACATGTGTTTATTTTATATTTATAGGTATATGTTTTCATAATGTTAATACTTTGTGTTTCATGTTCGTTTTTCGCAAATGTATAAGTTAGGATTAGTTCTTGTCATAGTTAAGCATCATATAAACTATATAATTCATGAAAATATATGTATACACATATAGATATATATATGTTTGGTTTTGTCTAATAAGATTTAGAAGATTTTTGAAAAAACCCTAAACAAAGCCTAAAATTGCATTTTCTACCCCTAAATGATGTTTTCTTCCCTAAAAATGTAAAATAAGAAAACAACTTATAAATTTTCAGATTTGAACTAAGGGTGGACGTTTTTTAAGGTGTAAGAAACATAAAAATGTTTTATACTTGGTAGAAAATCATCCTCAAGGCTTCATCCCTCAAGAATTGATGACAATGTACAAGTGTACATACACTTGTATAATCCCTTCTAGATGTAGTTATACATGTATGGCCCATATTAGTCTAGACAACCACTTAACCCAATTAGGCTTGTTAGTTGGGCACTTAGTTGGAAAGTAAGAAATGATGAAGATTAAGACACAATAGTATTTTAATGCTATTTGTTACACTACTAATTATAAGAAGTATTAGGCAAAAGAAAACACAAAAAAATCACCACACACACCCTAAAAAACGTGCACTCTCCCTCTTACACTCTCTTGCCTTCATCTCTTGTCAATTTCATCACAAATTTCAGCTACTTTCATCCTTTTACTTCCATACAACCCTTAAACTACAAGAACAACCACTACTACTAGAAGGTAGAAACCTTGTCTATGGCATGAGTTAGCTTAAGTTTTTATGAAATTATTAGCTTCATATCTTCCCCATTAGACCTTAAGAGGTAACCACAAGTTGGTTTCCATCTTGGGTCTTAGGGAATACAAGAAAATTTGGGTATATGCTTATAGTGACATTATGTGCATCTTGCCCTTGAATGTCTTGAAACCATGCTGAAATTTTGCTTGCAATAGGTCCAAATGATGCTTAAATTATGTATTATGATGTTTGATACTTTTTATTACTTCAATCATGTGTTAGAAGCTGAAATTTCGTGTTTGTCAAGATGAAATTTTAGTTCAACACTTGCTGGAAACACTATTCACAGTGCTGAAAAATTTTGTTACAAGGCTGAAAACTCTTATTTTTGCACAACTGAAAAATCCGATTTTTCCAAACTCAAAACCTGTTTTATATGTTGTAATTCCAGTGTATAATAAGCTGGAAAAACAGTTTTTCAAATCTGTAAAGTTCGGCTTCGGGGCCTGGAAATTCCAGCAGCCGCGCAATTAAGCGTTTTGCGTCGCAGTCTGAAAATTCCAAGTCTCGTAAGCTGAAAACTCGAAATTTTATCAACCAAAACTTTATTTTACAATATTAGAAACATATTTGTGAAATCCCAGCAGGTTTTAGGCTAGAAATTCCATACTTGCAAACTGAAATTTTCTGCTCGTCGCAAATATTTGTAGACTGCGAATTTTCAGTTCATAAAGGTTGAAATATATGTTCATTTATGTAAGATCAGTGTGAAAGCATACTGAAATTTTGTAAAACTATGTGTTATACATGAATTTTATGTGTGCATGTTGGGCCCCAATGTGAATAGGGGTGGATGTGGTCGAGTTCGGCCGGGCGGCGTAGGGCTTGCCGGTCTTAAATTAGTTCTCGACCCTCCATCGTTGCCTAATCCCTCCTTGCATGGACGGAGTGTCTATGTACTGAAGTGGGTCGTAGGAAAATCGGCATATGCCCGGGATATGACCACCGGAGTGATTGGTAGGGAATTGGAGTGTTTGGTTGGAAAAATCGGCACGAAGTGATAAGGTAGCCACCTGTCGAGGTGGAAGAAATCAAATGTGAAATTATGTGATTTATGTTCATAAATTTCTGTGATATGGTGCACAAACCTCACACGATCACCTTATGTTATATGCAAAGTTTCTACTCAACGTGTTGTTGACATGTTTCATGTAATGTTTTAGCTGATCTTGAGACGAACGGAGTCGCTAGCGAAGGAGACATAGGAAGGCGGTTCGAAGCATTTGGCTAGTTATGCATGTTATAGGATCGAGGTTATTTTGTAGTCACGATCATGTAATAATAAAACTTATGTGTACTTTTGGATTTTCGAATAAAAGTATGGGTTGGTTTTACTATTGTTTTGAAAAAAGTGGCATGTTTGTGCAAAAATTATAAATCGGGTATTTTCATAATTAGCTAGAAGTTTTGGGTCGTCACAGGTGGTATCAGAGCACGATTTTTGGGACGTTAGGAATTTTGATTATGAATTGTCTAATGTTTGAACTTGTTGTGTAGCAGATGGCCTATCCCGCAGAATCCTCTAACTGTAGGTCGCGCTATCCGTGTGGGGCTGCCCGAGTGTCCTCCGTCCGAGTGCGCCCGCCCCAAGTTGATGAACTTTTAGTAGAACTAAGGTTGCTGGAAGAAAACTATGAAAAGCTTCAAGAGGATCTTTACCACACCCGCCTTAATTTGGAGGGAGCCCAAAATCACATCTACCAAATACATCAGCATTACCAAAGTGTGCTCGAGCTTTTGTATAGTATGAGTAGGAAACTTGTTGGAGTCATTGAAGAGAATTTAGTTCCTAAGCCACCCCCGGAGTTAGTGGTTATAAACTCCGGAGAGGGTACTAGCCATGCTCCCTATGAGCTTGAGTAAATTAAGTGTCTTGAGAGCACCGTAGTGGTTGTCTAGTGTAATCGGTGCTCATGTAAAGTTTGATAGGATATATGTTTTGCGTTTGCCGTATATGTTTTTGCATTTGCCGTATGAGTAACTTCTATGTAGATAGGTTGTGTAAGTCTTATGTAAATAGAAATAAATGGGTTTTGTTTATATTACTAAACTGAATTTTTATGATGTAGATGTCGAATAGACGAACACGCGGTAATAACGGGAATCCGGAGGGTCAACTTACGGCTATCGTTGAGAGAATCACTACGATTCTTGAAAATCAGCATAATAATAATCACAATCACATAGAAACAACTAACGATGCCATTGCTAACTTTCTTAAGTTAGGACCCCCGAGTTTCAAAGGAGAACCGGACGACGTCAAAGCCACTAATTGGCTAGAAGCTATCGAGAAAATTTTTGAAGTTATAGACTGCGGAGAAGAACGGAAGGTCACTTTGGCTACATTCCGGTTGGAAGAAGACGCACGGCATTGGTGGAAAAGGGTCAGTGGAAAGTGGGAAGAAGCGAGGACTCCACATACATGGAACAATTTCGTTCGCGAATTCAATACACAGTATGTTCCTCGGGTTATACAAGAAAAACGAGAAAGAGAATTTTTAAACTTAGAACAACGAGAGTTAAGTGTGGCCCGATATGAGGCAATATTTACCCGGTTAGCCAGGTTTGCCCCTTATTTTGTTGAAAGTGAAGAAAGAAAAATATGAAAATTCACTAGTGGTTTAAGGATGGAGATACAAGACAAGATGGCACCGGTACAGGTGCAAACGTATACGGCGGCAGTGGAAACCGCCCTGAAAGTAGAGAGCACTATGGAGCAGTTAAAGGTTAAACGTGGCCAATTCATGAGACCGTCTCCTTTAGGGAGCCAAGCCGGGAGAAATTTCGGAGGAAGTAATAAGGCTGCTAAGACTAATATTTCAGGACCCCGGATGAATACTAACACTTCCCTACCCCAACGGAACCTTTCGTGTACCTACTGTGGAAAACCAAATCACACTGAGAGTCAGTGTTGGGTTAAGGCAAGGAAATGTACCCGGTGCGGAAGTAGTGAGCATTTCATCAGGGACTGTCCGCAAATGGGACCTTCACGGGAACGAGTTGCCAAGGAGAACGGAAAGCGTGGGGAAAAACCACGAGTGCAAGGCAAGGTGTTTGCCATTAATCAAGAAAGGACGTCAGAACCAACAGTGGTGGAAGGTACGCTTCCGATTTGCCAACACTTGGCTAAAGTTTTGATAGATCCTGGTTCAACGCATTCTTATATATCGCGTAATTTTGTTTCTAGTTTAATGCTTGAACCTGAAGTTTTGCCATATGAATTAGAAGTAAGCACACCTATGGGAATCTCATGGAGAACCGATTTATTATATAAGAACTGTGAGCTAGTAATTAGTGGAAAACCCATGAGGGCTGACTTGGTTTTATTGCCTATAAACGAATTCGATGTGATATTAGGAATGGAATGGCTAGCATCTCACTATGCCCAAATAGATTGTCACAATAGTGCGATTATGTATACCGGGCCAACCCTTAGTTGAAATAAGAGGAAACAAATTTTCCCCTTCCATACCAATTATTTCGGCCATGAAAGCTCATCGACTACTTCGAAAAGGAAATGATGCATTTTTAGCATATGTATTGAATAACAAGAAGATAAAAAGAAAATTGAGGATGTCCCGGTGGTAAATGAATTTGTAGATGTGTTTCCCAATGATCTATCCGGATTACCTCCACATAGGGAAATTGAATTTACCATTAACCTAGTACCAGGAACAGCCCCGATTTCCAAAACCCCGTACAGAATGGCCCCTGCTGAATTAAAGGAACTTAAGACTCAATTACAAGAATTACTTGATCAGGGATTTATTCGGCCTAGTTCTTCACCATGGGGAGCCCCAGTTTTATTTGTCAAAAAGAAGGACGGTACCTTACGACTTTGCATTGACTATCGGTCTCTAAACCAAGTTACTGTTAAAAATAAATATCCACTACCGAACATCGAAGAGTTATTTGACCAACTACAAGGAGCTTCCGTGTACTCTAAGTTGGACTTGAAATCAGGATATTACCAAGTCCGAATCCAAGAAAAAGACATAGCCAAAACAGCTCTTAATAGTCGCTACGGACATTATGAATTTATAGTAATGCCTTTTGGACTAACCAATGCACCTGCTATATTCATGGACTTGATGAATCGAGTATTCCAGCCTTACTTGGATCAGTTCGTTGTGATTTTTATAGATGATATCTTGGTATACTCAAAGACCAAAACGGAGCATGAGAAACATTTGCACATAGTTTTGCAAACTCTAAGGGACCAAAAACTTTATGCAAAATTTAGCAAGTGCGAATTTTGGTTAGAAAAGGTTATCCTTTCTCGGTCATATCATATCCAAAGAGGGAATCTCAGTAGATCAGAAAAGGTAAAAGCCGTTGTGGAGTGGAAACAACCTTCTACCGTCACTGAAGTTCGAAGTTTCTAGGTCTTGCGGGGTACTATCGAAGATTTATTGAAGGGTTTTCAAAAATTGCTCGACCACTAACTAGGTTAACCCAAGCTAAGGTCAAGTTTGTTGGGACCAACACTGTGAGACAAGTTTCAGAAATTGAAGAATTGCTTAGTCGCCGCTCCTGTGTTAATATTATCTAATGGGAACGACGGATTTCAAGTATACACCGATGCCTCTAAAGAAGGATTAGGTTGTGTACTAGTGCAAGATGGCAAGGTAGTAGCCTACGCTTCACGAAAATTAAAAACCGTATGAGGAAAAACTACCCTACTCATGACCTCGAATTAGCTGCTATTGTGTTTGCACTCAAGAAATGGAGGCATTATTGTATGGGGCAGCTTTCGAGGTGTTCACAGACCATAAGAGCCTAAAATACTTATTTTCACAAAAGGAATTAAACATGAGACAAAGGAGATGGATGGAGATGATTATCGACTATAACTTTAATATTCAATACCATCCGGGAAAAGTTAACAAAGTTGCCGATGCATTAAGTAGAAAGGCCACCATCTCTTGTTTGGCACTTAAGGAATGGAAGTTGTTAAATGATATTTCTGAGTGGAATCCTAAGGAAAAAGAGTTAGGAATTTTATTTTCCACCGTTCAAGCGCAACCTGCGTTATTAAGAAAAATCAAGGAAGCTCAAGAAAAAGACGCAAAACTTAAAAAGATCATGGAAGAAGTTGGTAATGGCAAAGGGCCGAGTTTGCCATGTCCAATGACGGGATCCTCAGATTCACAATAGGCTATGTATCCCCGATGATAACAATCTCAAAAGGGAAATATTGGAAGATAGTCACAAATCAAGATACACAATCCACCCGGGAATCAATAAGATGTACAAAGACATTAGAAAACAGTATTGGTGGACTAGCATGAAAAGAGAAGTGGTGGAATTTGTATCCAAATGCTTGACATGTCAACAGAATAAAAGCCGATCACCAGAAGCCCTTTGGTCTCTGCAACCATTACCTGTTCCCGAATGGAAGTGGGAACACATTACCATGGATTTTGTTATGGGTCTACCCCGAACCTCCAAGGGTCATGATGCGATTTGGGTTGTAGTGGATAGACCTTACTAAGAGTGCCCATTTTATTGCTTTTTCAAAGACTTGTTCCTTGGACAAGATGGCTGAAAATTTATAAACAAGAAATAGTCCGATTACATGGTATCCCCGTCAGTATTGTTTCAGACAGAGATCCGCGTTTTGTTTCTAAGTTTGGCAAGGGTTACAAAGCGCGCTAGACACTAAGTTAAACTTTAGCACGACCTTCCACCCACAAACCGATGGACAATCTGAAAGAACCATCCAAATTCTAGAAGACATGCTTAGATCCTTGTACCATCGATTTTGAGGAAGTTAGGATCGTCATCTCGCATTAGCTGAATTCGCATACAATAATAGTTATCAATCCACCATCGGCCATGGCTCCATTTGAGGCCCTTTATGGACGAAAGTGGTCGATCACCAAATTGTTGGGATGAGGTTGGTGAGAGGAAATTGCTAGGCCCTGAATTGGTACAAGAAACTACGGAAGCTATAGAAACAATTCAAAAACAAATGGCCGCCGCTTCAAAGTCGTCAGAAAAGCTACTCGGATAAGAGACGAAAGGATTTGGAATTTGAAGTAGGACACTCGGTATTCTTAAAGTATCACCACGAAAAGGAATTTTTCGGTTTGGGAAGAAAGGGAAAACTAAAACCTCGATACGTTGGACCTTTTGAAATTCTAGAAAAAGTAGGAAAAGTAGCATATAAATTGGCGTTACCCTCAGTCTATCTGCTGTTCATGACGTATTTCATGTGTCGATGCTTAAGACAATATCATCCGGATCCCTCTCATGTTGTGAATCATGATTCCCTCGAAATTGATAAAGACTTGACATATGTAGAGGAACCCGTTCGCATCCTTGAAGTAAGAGAACGAACCATTGAGAAACCGCTCCATTCCCCATAGTCAGAGTCTTGTGGAAGTATCCATAACCCGAGGAAACTACGTGGGAAAAATTAGAAGATATGATGAGCAACTATCCACATCTCTTTGACTAATCGGGCCGAATTTCGGGGACGAAATTCCTTTAAGGAGGGGAGGATGTAAGGACCCGTATTCTCACTCCCATTATGTATAGATATAATTACATGCTGTTTATTTATATATTATAGGTATATGTTTTCATAATGTTAATACTTTGTGTTCATGTTCGTTTTCGCAAATGTATAAGTTAGGATTAGTTCTTGTCCTAGTTAAGCATCATATAAAACTATATAATTCATGAAAATATATGTATACCACATATAGATATATATAGGTTTGGTTTTGTGTAATAGATTAGAGAGATTTTTGAAAAACACCCTAAAGAAAGCCTAAAATTGCATTTTTCTAACCCCTAAATGATGTTTTCTTCCATAAAAATGTAAAATAAGAAACAACTTATAAATTTTCAGATTTTGAACTAAGGGTGGACGTTTTTTTAAGGTGTAAGAAACATAAAATGTTTATACTTGGTAGAAAATCATCCTCAAGGCTTCATCCCTCAAGAATTGATGACAATGTACAAGTGTACATACACTTGTATAATCCCTTCTAGATGTAGTTTATACTGTATGGCCATATTAGTCTAGACTACCACTTAACCCAATTAGGCTTGTTAGTTGGGCACTAGTGGAAAGTAAGAAATGATGAAGATTAAGACACAATAGTATTTTAATGCTATTTGTTACACTACTAATTATAAGAAGTATTAGGCAAAAGAAAACACAAAAAAATCACCACACACACCCTAAAAAATGTGCACTCTCCCTCTCTACCACTCTCTTGCCTTCATCTCTTGTCAATTTCATCACAAATTTCAGCTACTTTCATCCTTTTACTTCCATACAACCCGTAAACTACAAGAACAACCACTACTACTAGAAGGTAGAAACCTTGCCTATGCATGAGTTAGCTTAAGTTTTTATGAAATTATTAGCTTTCATATCTTCCCCATTAGACCTTAAGAGCGTAACCACAAGTTGGTTTTCATCTTGGGTCTTAGGGAATACAAGAAAATTTGGGTATATGCTTATAGTGACAATTATGTGCTCTTGCCCTTGAATGTCTTGAAACCATGCTGAAATTTTGCTTGCAATAGGTCCAAATGATGCTTAGTTATGTAATTATGATGTTTGATACTTTTTTATTACTTCAATCATGTGTTAGAAGCTGAAATTTTACGTCAAACACTTGCTGGAAACACTATTCACAGTGCTGAAAAAATTTTGTTACAAGGCTGAAACTCTTATTTTTGCACAACTGAAAAATCCGAAATTTTACCAACTCAAAAACATGTTTTTAATTTGTAAAGTGTATATAAGCTGGAAAAAACAGTTTTCAAATCTGTAAAGTTCGGCTTCGGGGCCTGGAAATTCAGCAGCCCGCGCAATTAAGCGGTTTTGCGTCGCAGGTCTGAAATTCCAAGTCTCGTTAAGCTGAAAACTCGAAATTTATCAACCAAAACTTTATTTTACAATATTAGAAACATATTTGTGAAAAAATCCCCAGCAGGTTTTAGGCTAGAAATTCCATACTTGCAACTGAAATTTTCTGCTCGTCGCAAATATTTGTAGACTGCGAATTTTCAGTTCATAACGGTTGAAATATGTGTTCATTTATGTAAGATCAGTGTGAAAGCATACTGAAATTTGTAAAACTATGTGTTATACAGAATTTTATGCGTGCATGTTGGGCCCAATGTGAATAGGGGGGGATGTGGTCGAGTTCGGTCCGGGCGGCGTCGGGCTTGCCGGTTTTAAATTAGTTCTCGACCCTCCATCGTTGCCTAATCCCTCCTTGCATGGACGGAGTGTCTATGTACTGAAGTGGGGTTCGTAGGAAAATCGACATATGCCCGGGGATATGACCACCGGAGTGATGGTAGGGAATTGGAGTGTTTGGTTGGAAAAATCGTGCACGAAGTGATAAGGTAGCCACCCGTCGGAGGGTGGAAGAAATCAAATGTGAAATTATGTGATTATTTCATAACTTTCTGTGATATGGGCACAAACCTCACACGATCACCTATGTTATATGCAAAGTTTCTACTCAACGTGTTGTTGACAGTTTCATGTAATGTTTTAGCTGATCTTGAGACGAATGGAGTCGCTAGCGAAGGAGACATAGGAAGGCGGTTCGAAGCATTTAGCTAGTCTGCATGTTATAGGATCGAGGTTATTTTGTAGTCACGATCATGTAATATAAACTTATGTGTACTTTTGGATTTTCGAATAAAAGTTAGGGTTGGTTTACTATTGTTTTTGAAAAAGTGGCATGTTTGTGCAAAAAATTATAAATCGGGTATTTTCATAATTAGCCTAGAAGTTTTCGGGTCGTCACAAATCACGTGCTCGATCAAGTGAAATTCGATGAATTTTAATGAATACATCCCACAGTCCCCCACTGCAAAAAATATGAAACACATATATGAGAAAAAAGAAAGAGAGGAGAGGAAATGGGATACATTACCTAAGAAAAGAAAATAAATACCTTCGCGTATAACATGGACATTTGTCGAGATGGTAACTCATATTTTTGCTCAAGCAGCTTGCCCAACGCCCCTCAAAGTGACCCGTCTCTCTCAAGACCTTGGGAATAATAAACATGCTGGTGCGAACAGCTTCTTAAGCTCTGGACCCCGACAAACTTTGTTGTTGCAATCTAGAATAGCACTTCCCCCTTATCCAAAATCCATGCGACGACAACCCAATGTTGATTCCGTATGTTCATTACTCCATAGACTTTTCTTGAATCCCACCCATGGGTCGGCATATTTTGGTTCATTGCCATTTGCATAGTCTAATACTTTCGGGATAATATGCATGAGTTCGATTGCATTATTCAAAGACTCGTTGTCGGCTTGTACCTACAGCTATCAACTTTGGAGGGCTCCACTCCAATCAAGAAGCCGATCATAAGCATGTTCTTAGCAGCTGCATAAACTGACAATCGACAAAAGCTACGTCTTGATCATACAAAGTTGGATAATTCCTCTGTATAATCCTCATTAGACATATAGCTTCATCGATCTGCCGCAAAAATAAAAAATATGTCAGGAATTAATAAGGAAATTAATATCGATCAATTGACAAACAAAA
>CM047886.1:10468965-10494088 GCA_026212405.1 Petrea volubilis
TATTTAATAAAATTAAATTAATTATAATCTAGTTTGAAAATTAAAGTTTATTAAAATTAACCACTAAATTTATCAACCACACAATCTATATGCAAAATTTAGATATTTAATGGGCTTTTAATATGATTCAATGGCATGCACATAATTTGATTGAATATAGTTATAGCATATATATATATATGTGTGTGTGTGTGTACAAAATATTACACAATACAAACAGGTTTATGACATATGGTTATGCGCACAATTTATATAAATTTATTTATGGCATATACAGAAATTATTATTATTATTATTATTATTATTATTATATAGACATACATACATATAAAAATTGATATATACATGTGCTAGGAAAATCAAGCCAAATTCATAAGTAATGACTAAAATGATTTTGGGCTAAATCAAAGAAATAAAGCGTTTAAATTAGTAATTGAGAAAATGACTTTACTCATTTAAATATATATAAATATATAAAATTATATATATATATATACACACACACACTACATAATGTGTAACGACCCGGTAAATCCCTTATTTACCTATTTTATATTATACAAAATTTATAGGATTATTTTGTGAGTTATTGATTTCTAGAGATTATTTTTTTCAAATATGATTTTTTTTTTGTGAACTAGTGAGCATTTTACTACCTAAATATTTATAAAATATTATAAATTCCAAATATTTTTTTAAAATTTTATGCATTTGATCCTTCTAAACTTCCAGAAATTTTTAATAGATTATTTTCAACTTTTACCTATTTTTCCAAGCATTTTAGTAATTTTCGGAAAACATTGTCTTTAAGTTATTAATTTGAAATCTAATTTTTAAAATGCTTAATTGTTATCCAAAAATTAAAATAATAATACAAATAAATATTCTAGGTTTTATTTGACTTATAAAAATTAATTTTCAAATTTTTAGAATTTTATTTCTATTTTTGGGCGATTTTCGAAAAATTGGCAAAACAAGGGGTATTTTGGTCTTTTGACCTCTCCAACCCCAAATTTCGTTTTTTTTCCAGAGAAATAAGCAATAAAATACTTAATAAATAAGAGTTTCAGATTATATAGGTTTTTGTTTGATTTTAGTTGATTTTATTTTATATTTTATCAAAATATCTTTACTAATAGATACTCTTGAACCTCATATACATAAATAACTATATATTAGTGGTGATGTACATGGCTACATATACACACACACACATACCCACATACATATACATGGTATTTAGTAAGAATAGGTGTAAGCATATATAGCCATGTATAATGTATGGAATAGGTATTTAGTTGAATTTAATAATTGGATATTTGTGTCTAATACATGGAAGATAATTACACAAGACCATATACACCACAATCCTCATTTTTTCAGCCATTTCCAGCCCAAAACCGTGCACTCTCTCTTGCTCTTACACTCTCTTTCATTTTTTTTCCTCAAACACTTCACTCTCCCCAAATCAATACACCACTTTGAAGAACAAAGGTAGGAACTCTTCTTTATACCTTAAGTAGAGGGTTTTTTCTTCTTCTTCTTGAGGAGATTAGGCAAGCTTCCATACTCTTGTGCCCAAGCAATGTAAAAGAACAAGCTTGAATGGCCTAGAGTGAGAGCTTTTGCCAAACATACCTCCAAGTTGAGGGTTTTAGTTATGTTGCTATCTTCATGTTACTTTATAGTTAATTTTATCATGTTTAACTCTTGTTGGGAGGAAGTTGAAGGATGGATAGAATTATGAGCATGATCTTGAAGATCTTATGTGACTAGTATGCTCATTTGTAGTTCTATGTGCTTACTATGCTTTCTTGGAAAACTATGTGATTATTGTGCCTTTTTACAATAATATGGCATTCTTATGTTTTATTTGGATTATTATGTGAGTTCTATGCTTTATATGAGGTAGTATTAGACCATGATTCTTTAAATGAGCTAGTAGGGGAATATCCTATGTTGCCTTGAAAGTAATTGTGAAGAAAGCTCCATATATCTATTTATTATACTTTATTGTATAGTTTTATGCCTACTTTGATGATTATAGAGATATATCTATGTACGTATATATATATATATAAATACTTAAAGTATTGTTATCTATTCATTTAGCTAATTCATATTATATTAGGTATATATCTATATGGATATAGTTATGTACGTATATATATATGTCTACTTATTATAGACTAATTATATACTTAGTAATACTTAGTAAGACTACTTTAATCTATATATATATATATATGGTACGTATAAGTATATATATTTATATTCATTTTATTAGTTTATATATATGTAGATAATTTCAATCATCTTATATTTGTATCACACTTTATATAGTTTATATATTTTCTATCATCTTTATATATATACTTATCTATATCACATTTTATATATTTTATATATTTATATTAGTTATCTTTTAATCCTTATATTTATATATTTACTATGTTTACATATTTATATATTTATATTCATATTTTATTTATTTACATATTTTGCTACTAGCTATATATATATATATATATATATATATATATATTTTTTACCATTTCTATGTAAGTATGCTTAATAAGCAAACATAAAGCTTTCATTTATACGTGTGGAGCTTACTTTGCTAAACTATGATGATGTGCATATGTGAACAAATTGCAATTGTGTGAATGGGCCCATATGTGCTGGAATGGTCTGGGGGGTGTTCCACCGGGACATATTATTGAGTAGCCGGGAGAGTTCACCACCCTTCCATCTCCTAATCCCTCCCTTGGGTAGATGGAGGGATCTACTCAAGAGAGAGGGTCGTAGAACAATACTAAGGCGTATGCCCGGGATACGACCATTGGAGGATAAGGCTGGCGGGAGAAATGTGCTGGTTGTTATTTCGGCCCGGGTAGTTATAAGGGTCACTGTCAGGTGACGAAAGGTAGAAAGTGTGAAATTATATGTGTGCTATGTGTAACTAATGTGCACTTGACACCCGAGCACCTTATGTGTATAAAGAAGTGTTTCTACTCAACGTATGTTGATTTCATGTTATATAATATTTTAGATGCTTCCGAAGATAGCTTTTATGATGGCGAGGAGGAGGAGCCTTTTGAAGCATTTTACTAGAAAGAAGGATGTAGGATTTTCCGCTGCGTACCTGTTTGGGTTTTTGCTTTTGCTATGTATCAATAGTAAACTAGCAAGTCGAGACTCTCTTTTGTTGATGTACCCTTATGTAATGTACCTTATACGTTGCAATTAAAAATGTATGCATGTATGTAGCCAATAATGATAGTATTAATCTAATAATAGCCATAATAATAATAATAATAAAGGGATTTCGGGGTCGTCATATAATGTATAGGAACAATAAATAGGAGTTGATTAAGAAAAAATAGTTAATGTAAAAGATAATACAATGCGAGGATATTGAATAACGGAAATGGCTTATACATGGAATTTAGGAAACATTTATTTACACATATAGTTGAGATATTAAAACTTAAAAAATTATTCAACAGCTAGAAAAATAACTTGTCGAGTAATTGACTCGTCTCGTATGATAGTTGTGATCCAAAATACCAATTTAAGTTGACGTAGTTGAAATTTGTTAACAAATCATAAAATTTTCATAAATAAGCATGGAGTTGAGGTAAAAGGTAAAAAGTAGCTAGGAAAAAAATGTAAATAATGGTGCTTACAAAAAAACTGAATCAGTAGGAGTGGAATCACTTTTTGAGCATTGTGAAATAATTAGTTTTGATAGAAACAATTTCTACATCATATCAAACCACAACTATCTTAGTCGATAAAAATAGGTTTGTGAAAAATAAAAATTAAATAGAATATCAAATGACAAGGAATATTAAATAAAGCAAATTAAATATTCACATGCAAAAATATTGTCACTATGACTATATTGAGAACAAAGTCAAAATTGTCAACATATTATTTTGTCATAAGTTTTTCTTATAGAAATATAAATTTCGAAACTTTCAGAAGACAAACGTAGAAGGACATTATATAATAAAGCACCATCTTATAAATAAAAATACTAAAACCAAAAATTAAACGAACCTAAAAAATAAATAAAAATACAAAATATTGTTTAAATAATGAGCATTGACTAAAAAAATATAATAGACTCGAACAATTATTTAAAAGAAATATTTAGCTATTAGAATATGACAAATTCCCTCAATCTCGCAGATAAACACCTAAATAAATTTGAAGAAGGAACAAAAAGCAAACACATCATTGTTAGAATCCGAAAAATTCATCAAATCTATTAGAAAAAGCCAAAATCTATCTAAGTAAACAATTATACAAACAAAAAAAAAAGAAATAAAGAAAGAAAATAGAAAAAGAGAAACAATGACATAAGAATCGCTTCACAATATATCCAAAAATGTGATCTTAAAATAGGGAAATATTGGATGTATAAAAAAAAAAGGAAGAATGCTATTTGAAAAATGACAATTTATCAAAAACATATAATGAATAAAAACAAAAAGTAAATGACGAACGTTTTGAATTTTGAACGGTGAAAAATAATTCTTAGTTATTTGAATAGAGCAAATTCCCTCAATCAATTAGAAAAAAATCCAAAAAATAAAAATTAAACAAACAAATAAACTACTTCAAAAATAAGGTAAGAACAAACAAAAAAAATTAAAAAGTACAGAGATGATTAAAAATATATCTATATCAACACATGTACATTAAATACTGATAAACAAATAAAAGAGGTATTATTAAAACAACATATATATGTGTGCGTATTTATCCGCATAAGAGGACAAAAAAAAAACTACTTCACACAAAAAAAAAACATTAATGTTGAGAAAAGCGAACCTAATTGTAGAAATGTTTAAAAAAAGGATCACGTTTCTTCACTTTTTTTCTTCTGATATTGGTGTTGGGTTTGGTGTTGGGGGGGGGGGAGGGGGGGGGGGGCAGCAATGGATGGAGGTTCATGGACTCTCTATATTTTTGAAGGAGAATAAGTTGAAAAGACGATCAACTTTTTGTTAGGAATAGATAGATATAGTTTAGATGATTTTAAGTTAGTCACAATTTTTTAAAGGTAATTAACTATAATCAAGGATTACTTTTATGCCTAGACAGATAATTATGAATTTTCTTAAATTCAAATATGCTCATCATAATATAGGAATACTAAGTGTTCAATTAATATGAAATTAATACCTAACAACTAATGAAATTCTTTTTAGCAATTTAAAAAATTCAAAATGCTAAGAATTCAGAGCTTAGTCAAAGACCCCCCTTAGATATATATACATATATATATATATATATAGATATTAGTATAGATAGTGATTGATATTTGATGATGATTGATATTTGATGATGATTGATAATGTAATCCTTTGAAAAAAGAACAAAAAAAAGAGAGAGAGACTTTTATTTACACATGTAGTTGAATTTGATTGGTCAAAATATGAAAATAATAATTGATGACAAAATCAATGCAAAAGTTGTCATATTGAGAAACATATATATATATACAAAATCTAAAACTTTGCGCTAATTAATAAAAAGTTAATAATAGAAAACTAATCAATGGATATGATAATAAATTATGCTTTGACAAAATTATTCTGTATGAGGATTAATTTAATGAGTTAAAGATATATGCTTTAAAATAATGGTACTGGATCATTTTAATTATAATGGGATTTTAATTAATGTTGATTGGAGTGTCAACAATGTAATTATGGAAAATGACTTATATGCCCCTAAAAAAAAATCGACTTATATGGCAAAATAATGAAAGAATAACTTGTCCATCTCAGCGTTCACACAAATAAAAGATGGACACAAAATAATTATATCCATTTTTAAATATATATTAGATTAGATTTATGACATTAAATGTGAAAAGATTAAGCAATAATCAAGGATATCATTATTAAAATTAACACATAACTTGTCATATTGAGAAACTTATATGTATATACATACATACATAGATATATATACAAAATCTAAAAATTTGAACTAAATGATAAAGTGTTAATAATTAGAAAAACTAATCAATGGATATAATTAGAAATTATGTTTAAGAAAATAATTAAGTGTAGGGAGCAATTTAAGTAGTTAGAGATATACTATTAACTATAATGGTATTATATAATTTTAATTTTAGAAAGTCTTTAATGTTAATAAAAGAGTGAAAATGTAAACATAGCAAATGTCTTATATGGCAAAATAATGTAAGAACAATTTGTCCACCTCATTGTCCACATAAACAAGGGATGGATACATAAGGTGGATTCCATATTAAATATATATATTAGATTATAGTAGATATATGATATTAAATGTGAAAAGATTAAGCAATAATTAAGGATATCATTTTTAAAATAAACAAATAACTTGTCGTATTGATAAATTTATATGTATATATATACATATATATATACAAAATCTAAAAAATTGAACTCATTGATAAAGTGTTAATAATTAAAAAAAAAATCAATGGATATAATTAGAAATTATGTTTAAGAAAATAATTAAGTATATGGAGTAATTTAAGAAGTTAGAGATATATTATTGACATTAATGGTATTATATAATTTTAATTTTAGAAAGACATGAATTAAAGAGTAAAACTATAAATATAGCAGACGTCTTATATGGCAAAACAATAAAAGGACAATTTGTCCACCTTATTGTTTACATAAGCAAGAGATTGATCCATAAGGTAGATTTCATTTTAAATATACTAGCAACACCATACACTTTACGTGTGTGCAAAATATAAAAAATATATATTTCAATTAGTAGTTAAATTTTTTTAGGAATAAAATAGAAATATATTATTAAATTTCTTTAATAAGAATAATTTTTTAAGAATTATTTGAAATAATTTATTAAATTATAATAATTTAAAAATAAAATAATTTTATGAAATAAAATTACATGATAAAGAATAAACACAAAAAGAAAAAAAAATTCAAATAATTGTACCTAGAGAAAGTGGTTTGTTGGTTGAGAACATGAGTTTTTTAAATTAAATTTAAAATTACAATATTGACCTTCTTATTCGTTTAGTTATTACATATGTTTACTAATTAAAAAGGTAAAATTGACACATTAAAATTTGGTATCCAAATTGAATCAATTTCATGTGAAATTTCAATTTTAGCCACAATTTTACATATCCCTATTTATTTCACATAAAATTGAAGGGCAAATTTTGTAAAATTACATAAATAACCGTTATTTGTGAGACAAAATGACTTTCTTTTTATATAGTATAGATATATTAGATTGTTTTTCGCACAATAGTTACTGAGAACAAAACAATACTAATAATTAGAGCCATAAATGTTGCATAATAGGCCACACACAAAATATAGGGCGAATTACACTGACTACCCCTGAGGTTTGGCTAATTTACGAAAAACCCCCTACTTTTTCAAAAATTACCAAAAACCCCCTAAGGTTTCAAAAATATTACAAACTTATTCGAATTTTCGAAAATGCCCCTTTCCTTTTTTTGGGTGATTTATGCTGACCACCCTGAGATTGGGTTAATTTACGAGAAGCCCCTTATGATTTCAAAAATTACCAAAATCCCCCCAAAGTTATACAAATATTACAACTAGCACCTACTTAGGTTGACTTATTAACAATATTAAATCTTTTTTTTCCCCTCTGTAATATTGTTATCATAAAATTTTCATGTAATAGATTTGAAAAAAAAATGTAATTATTTATTCAAATAAATATTCTGAATTTAATGCATTAAAGGTATCTACCAACACATCAAGTATGTTATATTATCGCTAATACGGAGTAAATTTGAAGAGAAATGAATTAGAGTCCTCAAGCTAAATAAAGTTTTCAAGTGTATTATTTAATTTTAATTTTTTATTTCAATCA
This sequence comes from Petrea volubilis, assembly GCA_026212405.1. Lineage (NCBI taxonomy): Eukaryota > Viridiplantae > Streptophyta > Magnoliopsida > Lamiales > Verbenaceae > Petrea > Petrea volubilis. The sequence goes on from CM047886.1 coordinate 10,476,865, forward strand.
ATGTTTATATTTCTCATTTCACATAATGGATATATACGATGCATATAATTATATTTTTTTCAAATATAAATTTAGCATATATTACGTATATTTAATATATATTCATAACATTAAATTTGGAATATTTATTTGAATAAGTAATCACATTTTTTTTCCAAATCTATTAAATGAAAATTTTATGATAACAATATTACAGAGGGAAAAAAAAATTAATATTGTTGATAAGTCAACCTAAGTAGGTGCTAGTTGTAATATTAGTATAACTTCAGGGGATTTTTGGTAATTTTTGAAACCACAGGGGGTTTCTCGTAAATTAGTCTAATCTCAGGGTGGTCAATGTAAATCACCCAAAAAAGGAAAAGGGGTATTTTCGGAAATTCGAATAAGTTTGTAATATTTTTGAAATCTTAGGGGGTTTTTGATAATTTTTAAAAAAGTAGGGGGTTTTTCGTAAATCAACCAAACCTCAGGGGTAGTCAGTGTAATTTTTCCCAAAATATATCAACGAATCCCAAGCGATCACCACCCTTACCAATCCATCCAAACAGTTAGAGCTTGCCTTATTCCTCCAACGTCGGAATATCCAAAAACCAAACACTACAAATGTGAAGAATGGACGTCCCAACGATTATCTCAGGAACTGTCCCATGAGCAACGTTATGACCAGCTGGCTTTCCTATTTACTTCTCCACGAATGCCACTACCCCAACAAATAATGAAAATGTTTTGAAAATAATAACACTTAATTATGCAATTTTCGGTAAATCATTTTCTCAAAATAGATAAATTTAGTAATGCGCGAAGGTATCTATACTATATACACGCACTACCCTCTAACTAGGAACAAAAATATTCTTCACCTAGTCCACAGTTGCTCACAATATTACCCTTATATATTGGGGCCCCATGAACGTCACTTCATATTTAACGAGAAAATTACTTAAATTATCTTGGCATATCGATTTGATGAAATTCCTCAAATTTAATATATTACAGCTTGTTACCAATTTGTTTTGTACCTATACTAGATTTCCTACATTTCTTTCACCCTTGAGTACTTTAGGTTTTTTTCATCTTTTATCAAATCAATTATCTAACCCAAGCAAATTGAAGGTCATTTCGTGACTTGAACGTCTTGTAACTTCACAGTGAGATGTTATACTGATTTCATAGAGAAGCAACCATTTTCAATATAATCTTAGATGAGAATATCTCTGTTTGATGTTGCACCTAATGGGATACCTAACACTGCCTCAACATCCATCTTCCAGAACTTTTGACGAAGCAAATCAATATTCCATTATGCTCCATCAGAGTATCTCAACTGATCAACAGTTATAACCGAAGTATCGGATGCGCAAGGTGTAATAGGCTTGAACTTTTAAGGCAAGGACAATGACTAATCCTCCCATATTTGAATTCTTTACTCAAATTCAACACATCAATCGGTAAAATACTTCTCCAAGTGTAGGAAGATCGAGGTCCCAAGGTTGCACCAAAAATATATGTATTGGGAACATATCAGGCCTACAAGATTTTGCCAAGTAGTGAATACTGCTCTCTGACAATTCTTCAAGTTTGCATGACGAACATGGTAGAATAGAACATTTGGAGGTTTCGAACACTCAAGCCCCATCCCGTTTTCTCTTACAAAACACTTGCCAAAGAAAGCCAATGGATTTTACACAAATTATCTATTAGTCCACATGAAATATGCCTCCATTGTCCTTAAGATCATGTAAAATGCCGATAGGTAATTTAAAGCAACCCATTCCTTAGCTCGAAATACCCTGTAAGATAGCTTTGATAAGAACCACTTTGCCAGACTGAGAGAGTAATTTTTCATTCCACCTATCTTACATCTACATACTTTATCTAGTAACAGCCAAAGTCATAGATTTTTATCATTTTTACCAATCAAAGATACGCCCAATGTCACGCCCCATGCCCTTTTTTTGGGATGTGCCTAGCCGTTCAATTGGTACTATCCTCTTATAGTCTAGTTCAGGGATAGGAAGCCTCGTATTTAGAATAGACTATTTCTGAAATTTCATAAATAAAAGCAGCAGAACTTCATTCATTACATAAACCCAATATTAAATTATTCGTACAATATCTAAATACTGTTTCATAAAGTTCAATGATTTCCTATCAGAAAATTTGTTAATCCGACCTTTCAAGTTTTTTTTAAATTTAATAGCCCTCAATTTTTTTTTCCTTTTTTTTTTAGGATTGGACGGGGGTCGATGTGTAAATAAATAATTTTATAATTTATAAGATATCGATCAATCGATCGTTCATAAGTGTTGCTTAATCGATCAAAATAATCGCTTAATCGATCAAAACATGTCGCTTAATCGATCACAAAATGTCGCTTAATCGATCACAAAATGTCGCTTAATCGATCAAAAAAATGTCGCTTAATCGATTCAAAAAAGTCGATTAATCGATAACAATATGTCGATTAATCGATCATCATATATCGCTTCATCGACCATCATATATCGCTTCATCGATCATCATATATCGATTGATCGATCATAGTGTATCATCATAATAGACTCCCGCGCGGTACACTTTCTTAGTTCCTTCTCAGAGAAGCTTCACCTTCCTCCTTCCTCATCTCTTCTCTTCCTTCTCATCTCAGTTGGAATCCATTCGAGAACTCAAGAAAATCGTCGTGAAACCCTTGATTTTTTCATTCTCCCTTCTTTGTCTCATCGATTTCCCAAAAAAATTCCTTGAAAAATTTAATCACGTTAACCCTTTAACTACAAGACCTGTTAAAAATGAAAGTACAGAAAGACCAACAAATCGATGTTGCACCACAAGAAGCACAACAGCCATTGGTGAACGAGCTATTGGTGAACGAGCCGTTGATGAACGAGCCGTTGACGAACGAGCCAGTGGTTAACGTGGAAACCGGTGCTGCTCCACAAGAAGAACAGGTACGTTAATCCATTATTTGCACATGAAGAATTCATGTTCGTCTTTTAACCGTAACCGTTGGTCGATTGTCACTGTCGATTGAGGGATTTACATGTCGATTGATCGATTTTAATGTCGATTAAGCGATTGTCCTTATCAATTTAGGGTTTAGGGTTTAAGGTTTTGCACTATTAACTGATTTTTTTGGTGTTTTGTTTGAACATAGGAAAATAAAGAAGAGGATGTTCCAGTTGATGATGAGCTCTCCATTCCATCTTGTCCGCGGTGTATCAGATTTAATAGTTACCAGCTCCGGACAATATTGGATGACATCAAATACTTCCCAGTGAGGGTGACTGTGAGATCTTCTGCTGCTAAGCTTCGGAAAATGGAGGAAGTTTTAATAGATTTGGGAGAGAATATGTTGTCGAGATTCTCTGAAACCTGTTTTGGCTATTTATTACGTATGACGAATTTTTAGTCATTTTCTGGGCAACTCTGCCATTACCTTATGCTCCGTCAGATTCAGTGCAAGAAGAAGTGGGAGCTATGGTTTGCCATCGACAACAAACCCATTCGTTTTGGCATGCCGGAGTTCGCCATAATTACTGGTCTGAATTGTGGTCCGCTCCCTCCCAATAATGAAATGGACAGGATGAGAAACGACGAGAAGAGCAAAAATTTCTTACAGAAGGTTCTGGGTAAGAAACAATCAGTAAAAATTCCAGACTTGGATGAATGCATGAAAAAGAGAAGTTTTTCGGCAGAAGACAAGTTCAAACTATGTCTCGTATGGTTTGTTCATACTTTCGTTTTGGCGAAGGACGACCATAAAAATGTGAACGAAGACCTTCTTCTCTTTGTCAACAATCTGGAAATTTTCAATTCTTATCCATGGGGAAGGGAGTCGTTTGTGATGACAATGGAGTCTCTCCGGACAAGAGAATTGAAGAAAAAATATTTCCAATGGGTTCAAAAAGGAGAAGACTTCCGAAAAACAGAGTCTTACAATATTGTAGGATTTCCTTGGGCCTTACAGGTAAACTCATATTTCTATTCAAATATCGATTGATCAATCATTATTGTCGATTGATCGATATATTTATCGATTGATCGATTTATGTTGTAGATCAATCGATCTTTATATTTATTGATCGATACATATAGTCGATTGATCGATTGTAGTTGTCGATCAAGCGATAAATGTGTCGATTGATCGACTGTGGTGTCGTCGATCGATCGATACCTCGTATCGAGTGATCGATTGTATTTGTCGATCAAACGATACACTATCGATTGATCGATTGTATGTCGTCGATCGTTCGATATGTTTTATCGATTGATCGATATATGTTGTCGATTGATCGATGTTTTGAAATTTTTTTAGATATTTCTTAATTGATCGATTTGTTTCTTTGCATTTAGACTTGGGCTTATGAGGCTGTCCCTGCTTTTGAGAACTTCGGGTTGTCCATGGTTCCAGATGAGGATGATCCGTTGTTGCCACTTCCAAGAATTGTGAGGTGGCATGCCACAAAATCTGAAAAGTTGCCTTTTGAGATGGTTGAAGAGGCAATCTTAAAATGCAAAGAGGTGGTAGTACGTCCCTTCCTACACCCAACAAAGAGGGAGTTGAGAGAGCCGTACATGAGATTATTTGATGATCTGCAAGAGATTTCTGACGATGTAATCGATCAACTCACTCGAGACTTGGAAGGGATTACCGAGTTGAGGTCTCCTACTGAGCATGATGCTGACTTAATTGAGTTTAAACGCGAACAGGCACCACATTTCCAGCATCATGAGGAAGCGACAGTCGCAAGAACCCCACCTCCCTCCCCAAAACCAAGCCTGAATAGAACTCCTGCCGCCAAACCAAGCTTGCCTCTTGAGGAAGTAGACATTCGTCCACCATCATCATGTGCGCATCACGATGAAATCATGCTACAATTGAAATACATCAACGAGCAAGTCACTTCAGCTCAACCCAAGAAAGTGAGGGCGTCTCCATCTTCATCGTGTGCGCATCATGATGAAATCATTAAACAACTGAAGTGCATCAAGGAGCAAGTCACTTCTGCCCAACCCAAGGATGCCAGTGCGTATCCATCTTCGATTGAAATTATGGAAAAAATGAAAAGCATTAATGATGGAATTCTCGGGTTGAAAAATTTTCTGACTGAACGAATGGAGAAGACAGAAAAAAGGATTGACTTGCTGTATGCATTGGTAGACAAGAAATCGGAGAGAACGAAAAAGAAAAGCAGATACGCGAAGTCTCCGTTCACTCAAGAGGGTGGGAAAGGGAAGAAACCGAAAGTGGCTGCCCAACCATCCAAGCCTGATTTGTTTACGCCACTTGATTCAAAAAAGTTATCTGACTTCTTACAGTGGTATGAATCAGGCCCAGAAGGCAAAAAGGTTTATGGTAAAATGGGGCCGTTGGACAAGCCATTTTTCGACACGCTTTTGGATGAAGGCCTATGGCTCGAATCAGAGGTAAGTTACAGTTTTTGTTCAATAAAATTACAATTATTGATTGATCGATTATAAGTGTCGATTGTTCGATAGGTATATCGATGGATCGATGTTTATTGTCGATTGATCGATGTATACATTCGATCGATCGATATATATTTATCGATTGATCGATGTTATCATCGATTGATCGATAAATTTATTGATTGATCGATATATTTACTCGATTGATCGATACATTTATCGATTGATCGTTTTTATCTGTCGATTGATCGATACATTAATCGATGTTGTCATCGATACATTAATCGATGTTATCATCGATTGATCAATACATTAATCGATTGATCGATGTTTTTTATTGATTGATCGATACTTTCATCGATTGATCGATGTTTTTTATCGATTGATCGATACATTTATCGATTTTTGTTTGTCAATTGATCGATATTAATTTCCTTATTAAATTCCTGACATATTTTTTTATTTTTGCGGCATATCGATGAAGCTATATGTCTAATGAGGATTATACAGAGGAATTATCCAACTTTGTATGATCAAGACGTAGCTTTTGTCGATTGTCAGTTTATACAGCTGCTAGAACATGCTTATGATCGGCTTCTTGTTGGAGTGGAGCCCTCCAAAGTTGATAGCTGTAGGTACACCGACAACGAGTCTTTGAATAATGCAATCGAACTCATGCATATTATCCCGAAAGTATTAGACTATGCAAATGGCAATGAACCAAAATATGCCGACCCATGGGTGGGATTCAAGAAAGTCTATGGAGTAATGAACATACGGAATCAACATTGGGTTGTCGTCGCATGGATTTTGGATAAGGGGGAAGTGCATATTCTAGATTGCAACAACAAAGTTTGTCGGGGTCCAGAGCTTAAGAAGCTGTTCGCACCAGCATGTTTATTATTCCCCAAGGTCTTGAGAGAGACGGGTCACTTTGGGGCGTTGGGCAAGCTGCTTGAGCAAAAATAGAGTTACCATCTCGACAAATGTCCATTTAATACGCGAAGGTATTTATTTTCTTTCTTATGTAATGTATCCCATTTCCTCTCCTCTTCTTTCTTTTTTTCTCATATATGTGTTTCATATTTTTTGCAGTGGGGACTGTGGGATGTATTCATTAAAATTCATCGAATTTCACTTGATCGGCACCGTGATTGTGACGACCCGAAACTTCTAGCTAATTATGAAAATACCCGATTTATAATTTTTGCACAAACATGCCACTTTTTTCAAAACAATAGTAAAACCAACCCATACTTTTATTCGAAAATCCAAAAGTACACATAAGTTTTATTATTACATGATCGTGACTACAAAATAACCTCGATCCTATAACATGCAGAACTAGCTAAATGCTTCGAACCGCCTTCCTATGTCTCCTTCGCTAGCGACTCCATTCGTCTCAAGATCAGCTAAAACATTACATGAAACATGTCAACAACACGTTGAGTAGAAACTTTGCATATAACATAAGGTGATCGTGTGAGGTTTGTGCACCATATCACAGAAATTTATGAACATAAATCACATAATTTCACATTTGATTTCTTCCACCTCGACGGGTGGCTACCTTATCACTTCGTGCCGATTTTTCCAACCAAACACTCCAATTCCCTACCAATCACTCCGGTGGTCATATCCCGGGCATATGTCGATTTTCCTACGACCCACTTCAGTACATAGACACTCCGTCCATGCAAGGAGGGATTAGGCAACGATGGAGGGTCGAGAACTAATTTAAAACCGGCAAGCCCGACGCCGCCCGGCCGAACTCGACCACATCCACCCCTATTCACATTGGGGCCCAACATGCACGCATAAAATTCATGTATAACACATAGTTTTACAAAATTTCAGTATGCTTTCACACTGATCTTACATAAATGAACACATATTTCAACCTTTATGAACTGAAAATTCGCAGTCTACAAATATTTGCGACGAGCAGAAAATTTCAGTTTGCAAGTATGGAATTTCTAGCCTAAAACCTGCTGGGATTTCACAAATATGTTTCTAATATTGTAAAATAAAGTTTTGGTTGATAAAATTTCGAGTTTTCAGCTTACGAGACTTGGAATTTTCAGACTGCGACGCAAAACGCTTAATTGCGCGGCTGCTGGAATTTCCAGGCCCCGAAGCCGAACTTTACAGATTTGAAAAACTGTTTTTCCAGCTTATTATACACTGGAATTACAACATATAAAACATGTTTTGAGTTTGGAAAATTCGGATTTTTCAGTTGTGCAAAAATAAGAGTTTTCAGCCTTGTAACAAAATTTTTCAGCACTGTGAATAGTGTTTCCAGCAAGTGTTGAACTAAAATTTCATCTTGACAAACACGAAATTTCAGCTTCTAACACATGATTGAAGTAATAAAAAGTATCAAACATCATAATACATAACTTAAGCATCATTTGGACCTATTGCAAGCAAAATTTCAGCATGGTTTCAAGACATTCAAGGGCAAGATGCACATAATGTCACTATAAGCATATACCCAAATTTTCTTGTATTCCCTAAGACCCAAGATGAAAACCAACTTGTGGTTACCTCTTAAGGTCTAATGGGGAAGATATGAAGCTAATAATTTCATAAAAACTTAAGCTAACTCATGCCATAGGCAAGGTTTCTACCTTCTAGTAGTAGTGGTTGTTCTTGTAGTTTAAGGGTTGTATGGAAGTAAAAGGATGAAAGTAGCTGAAATTTGTGATGAAATTGACAAGAGATGAAGGCAAGAGAGTGTAAGAGGGAGAGTGCACATTTTTTAGGGTGTGTGTGGTGATTTTTTTGTGTTTTCTTTTGCCTAATACTTCTTATAATTAGTAGTGTAACAAATAGCATTAAAATACTATTGTGTCTTAATCTTCATCATTTCTTACTTTCCAACTAAGTGCCCAACTAACAAGCCTAATTGGGTTAAGTGGTAGTCTAGACTAATATGGGCCATACATGTATAACTACATCTAGAAGGGATTATACAAGTGTATGTACACTTGTACATTGTCATCAATTCTTGAGGGATGAAGCCTTGAGGATGATTTTCTACCAAGTATAAAACATTTTTATGTTTCTTACACCTTAAAAAACGTCCACCCTTAGTTCAAATCTGAAAATTTATAAGTTGTTTTCTTATTTTACATTTTTATGGAAGAAAACATCATTTAGGGGTAGAAAATGCAATTTTAGGCTTTCTTTAGGGTTTTTTCAAAAATCTTCTAAATCTTATTACACAAAACCAAACATATATATATCTATATGTGTATACATATATTTTCATGAATTATATAGTTTATATGATGCTTAACTAGGACAAGAACTAATCCTAACTTATACATTTGCGAAAAACGAACATGAAACACAAAGTATTAACATTATGAAAACATATACCTATAAATATAAAATAAACACATGTAATTATATCTATACATAATGGGAGTGAGAATACGGGTCCTTACATCCTCCCCTCCTTAAAGGAATTTCGTCCCCGAAATTCGGCCCGATTAGTCAAAGAGATGTGGATAGTTGCTCATCATATCTTCTAATTTTTCCCACGTAGTTTCCTCGAGGTTATGATACTTCCACAAGACTCTGACTATGGGAATGGAGCGGTTTCTCAAGGTTCGTTCTCTTACTTCAAGGATGCGAACGGGTTCCTCTACATATGTCAAGTCTTTATCAATTTCGAGGGAATCATGATTCACAACATGAGAGGGATCCGGATGATATTTCTTAAGCATCGACACATGAAATACGTCATGAACATCAGATAGACTTGAGGGTAACGCCAATTTATATGCTACTTTTCCTACTTTTTCTAGAATTTCAAAAGGTCCAACGTATCGAGGTTTTAGTTTTCCTTTCTTCCCAAACCGAAAAATTCCTTTTCGTGGTGATACTTTTAAGAATACCGAGTGTCCTACTTCAAATTCCAAATCCTTTCGTCTCTTATCCGAGTAGCTTTTCTGACGACTTTGAGCGGCGGCCATTTGTTTTTGAATTGTTTCTATAGCTTCCGTAGTTTCTTGTACCAATTCAGGGCCTAGCAATTTCCTCTCACCAACCTCATCCCAACAATTTGGTGATCGACACTTTCGTCCATAAAGGGCCTCAAATGGAGCCATGCCGATGGTGGATTGATAACTATTATTGTATGCGAATTCAGCTAATGCGAGATGACGATCCTAACTTCCTCCAAAATCGATGGTACAGGATCTAAGCATGTCTTCTAAGATTTGGATGGTTCTTTCAGATTGTCCATCGGTTTGTGGGTGGAAGGTCGTGCTAAAGTTTAACTTAGTGTCTAGCGCGCTTTGTAACCCTTGCCAAAACTTAGAAACAAAACGCGGATCTCTGTCTGAAACAATACTGACGGGGATACCATGTAATCGGACTATTTCTTGTTTATAAATTTCAGCCATCTTGTCCAAGGAACAAGTCTTTGAAAAAGCAATAAAATGGGCACTCTTAGTAAGTCTATCCACTACAACCCAAATCGCATCATGACCCTTGGAGGTTCGGGGTAGACCCATAACAAAATCCATGGTAATGTGTTCCCACTTCCATTCGGGAACAGGTAATGGTTGCAAGAGACCAAAGGGCTTCTGGTGATCGGCTTTTATCTGTTGACATGTCAAGCATTTGGATACAAATTCCACCACTTCTCTTTTCATGCTAGTCCACCAATACTGTTTTCTAATGTCTTTGTACATCTTATTGATTCCCGGGTGGATTGTGTATCTTGATTTGTGACTATCTTCCAATATTTCCCTTTTGAGATTGTTATCATCGGGGATACATAGCCTATTGTGAAATCTGAGGATCCCGTCATTGGACATGGCAAACTCGGCCCTTTTGCCATTACCAACTTCTTCCATGATCTTTTTAAGTTTTGCGTCTTTTTCTTGAGCTTCCTTGATTTTTCTTAATAACGCAGGTTGCGCTTTGAACGGTGGAAAATAAAATTCCTAACTCTTTTCCTTAGGATTCCACTCAGAAATATCATTTAACAACTTCCATTCCTTAAGTGCCAAACAAGAGATGGTGGCCTTTCTACTTAATGCATCGGCAACTTTGTTAACTTTTCCCGGATGGTATTGAATATTAAAGTTATAGTCGATAATCATCTCCATCCATCTCCTTTGTCTCATGTTTAATTCCTTTTGTGAAAATAAGTATTTTAGGCTCTTATGGTCTGTGAACACCTCGAAAGCTGCCCCATACAAATAATGCCTCCATTTCTTGAGTGCAAACACAATAGCAGCTAATTCGAGGTCATGAGTAGGGTAGTTTTCCTCATACGGTTTTAATTTTCGTGAAGCGTAGGCTACTACCTTGCCATCTTGCACTAGTACACAACCTAATCCTTCTTTAGAGGCATCGGTGTATACTTGAAATCCGTCGTTCCCATTAGATAATATTAACACAGGAGCGGCGACTAAGCAATTCTTCAATTTCTGAAAACTTGTCTCACAGTGTTGGTCCCAAACAAACTTGACCTTAGCTTGGGTTAACCTAGTTAGTGGTCGAGCAATTTTTGAAAACCCTTCAATAAATCTTCGATAGTACCCCGCAAGACCTAGAAAACTTCGAACTTCAGTGACGGTAGAAGGTTGTTTCCACTCCACAACGGCTTTTACCTTTTCTGGATCTACTGAGATTCCCTCTTTGGATATGATATGACCGAGAAAGGATACCTTTTCTAACCAAAATTCGCACTTGCTAAATTTTGCATAAAGTTTTTGGTCCCTTAGAGTTTGCAAAACTATGTGCAAATGTTTCTCATGCTCCGTTTTGGTCTTTGAGTATACCAAGATATCATCTATAAAAATCACAACGAACTGATCCAAGTAAGGCTGGAATACTCGATTCATCAAGTCCATGAATATAGCAGGTGCATTGGTTAGTCCAAAAGGCATTACTATAAATTCATAATGTCCGTAGCGACTATTAAGAGCTGTTTTGGCTATGTCTTTTTCTTGGATTCGGACTTGGTAATATCCTGATTTCAAGTCCAACTTAGAGTACACGGAAGCTCCTTGTAGTTGGTCAAATAACTCTTCGATGTTCGGTAGTGGATATTTATTTTTAACAGTAACTTGGTTTAGAGACCGATAGTCAATGCAAAGTCGTAAGGTACCGTCCTTCTTTTTGACAAATAAAACTGGGGCTCCCCATGGTGAAGAACTAGGCCGAATAAATCCCTGATCAAGTAATTCTTGTAATTGAGTCTTAAGTTCCTTTAATTCAGCAGGGGCCATTCTGTACGGGGTTTTGGAAATCGGGGCTGTTCCTGGTACTAGGTCAATGGTAAATTCAATTTCCCTATGTGGAGGTAATCCGGATAGATCATTGGGAAACACATCTACAAATTCATTTACCACCGGGACATCCTCAATTTTCTTTTTATCTTCTTGTTTATTCAATACATATGCTAAAAATGCATCATTTCCTTTTCGAAGTAGTCGATGAGCTTTCATGGCCGAAATAATTGGTATGGAAGGGGAAAATTTGTTTCCTCTTATTTCAACTAAGGGTTGGCCCGGTATACATAATCGCACTATTGTGACAATCTATTTGGGCATAGTGAGATGCTAGCCATTCCATTCCTAATATCACATCGAATTCGTTATAGGCAATAAAACCAAGTCAGCCCTCATGGGTTTTCCACTAATTACTAGCTCACAGTTCTTATATAATAAATCGGTTCTCCATGAGATTCCCATAGGTGTGCTTACTTCTAATTCATATGGCAAAACTTCAGGTTCAAGCATTAACTAGAAACAAAATTACGCGATATATAAGAATGCGTTGAACCAGGATCTATCAAAACTTTAGCCAAGTGTTGGCAAATCGGAAGCGTACCTTCCACCACTGTTGGTTCTGACGTCCTTTCTTGATTAATGGCAAACACCTTGCCTTGCACTCGTGGTTTTTCCCCACGCTTTCCGTTCTCCTTGGCAACTCGTTCCCGTGAAGGTCCCATTTGCGGACAGTCCCTGATGAAATGCTCACTACTTCCGCACCGGGTACATTTCCTTGCCTTAACCCAACACTGACTCTCAGTGTGATTTGGTTTCCACAGTAGGTACACGAAAGGTTCCGTTGGGGTAGGGAAGTGTTAGTATTCATCCGGGGTCCTGAATATTAGTCTTAGCAGCCTTATTACTTCCTCCGAAATTTCTCCCGGCTTGGCTCCCTAAAGGAGACGGTCTCATGAATTGGCCACGTTTAACCTTTAACTGCTCCATAGTGCTCTCTACTTTCAGGGCGGTTTCCACTGCCGCCGTATACGTTTGCACCTGTACCGGTGCCATCTTGTCTTGTATCTCCATCCTTAAACCACTAGTGAATTTTCATATTTTTCTTCTTCACTTTCAACAAAATAAGGGGCAAACCTGGCTAACCGGGTAAATATTGCCTCATATCGGGCCACACTTAACTCTCGTTGTTCTAAGTTTAAAAATTCTCTTTCTCGTTTTTCTTGTATAACCCGAGGAACATACTGTGTATTGAATTCGCGAACGAAATTGTTCCATGTATGTGGAGTCCTCGCTTCTTCCCACTTTCCACTGACCCTTTTCCACCAATGCCGTGCGTCTTCTTCCAACCGGAATGTAGCCAAAGTGACCTTCCGTTCTTCTCCGCAGTCTATAACTTCAAAAATTTTCTCGATAGCTTCTAGCCAATTAGTGGCTTTGACGTCGTCCGGTTCTCCTTTGAAACTCGGGGGTCCTAACTTAAGAAAGTTAGCAATGGCATCGTTAGTTGTTTCTATGTGATTGTGATTATTATTATGCTGATTTTCAAGAATCGTAGTGATTCTCTCAACGATAGCCGTAAGTTGACCCTCCGGATTCCCGTTATTACCGCGTGTTCGTCTATTCGACATCTACATCATAAAAATTCAGTTTAGTAATATAAACAAAACCCATTTATTTCTATTTACATAAGACTTACACAACCTATCTACATAGAAGTTACTCATACGGCAAATGCAAAAACATATACGGCAAACGCAAAACATATATCCTATCAAACTTTACATGAGCACCGATTACACTAGACAACCACTACGGTGCTCTCAAGACACTTAATTTACTCAAGCTCATAGGGAGCATGGCTAGTACCCTCTCCGGAGTTTATAACCACTAACTCCGGGGGTGGCTTAGGAACTAAATTCTCTTCAATGACTCCAACAAGTTTCCTACTCATACTATACAAAAGCTCGAGCACACTTTGGTAATGCTGATGTATTTGGTAGATGTGATTTTGGGCTCCCTCCAAATTAAGGCGGGTGTGGTAAAGATCCTCTTGAAGCTTTTCATAGTTTTCTTCCAGCAACCTTAGTTCTACTAAAAGTTCATCAACTTGGGGCGGGCGCACTCGGACGGAGGACACTCGGGCAGCCCCACACGGATAGCGCGACCTACAGTTAGAGGATTCTGCGGGATAGGCCATCTGCTACACAACAAGTTCAAACATTAGACAATTCATAATCAAAATTCCTAACGTCCCAAAAATCGTGCTCTGATACCACCTGTGACGACCCAAAACTTCTAGCTAATTATGAAAATACCCGATTTATAATTTTTGCACAAACATGCCACTTTTTTCAAAACAATAGTAAAACCAACCCATACTTTTATTCGAAAATCCAAAAGTACACATAAGTTTTATTATTACATGATCGTGACTACAAAATAACCTCGATCCTATAACATGCATAACTAGCCAAATGCTTCGAACCGCCTTCCTATGTCTCCTTCGCTAGCGACTCCGTTCGTCTCAAGATCAGCTAAAACATTACATGAAACATGTCAACAACACGTTGAGTAGAAACTTTGCATATAACATAAGGTGATCGTGTGAGGTTTGTGCACCATATCACAGAAATTTATGAACATAAATCACATAATTTCACATTTGATTTCTTCCACCTCGACAGGTGGCTACCTTATCACTTCGTGCCGATTTTTCCAACCAAACACTCCAATTCCCTACCAATCACTCCGGTGGTCATATCCCGGGCATATGCCGATTTTCCTACGACCCCACTTCAGTACATAGACACTCCGTCCATGCAAGGAGGGATTAGGCAACGATGGAGGGTCGAGAACTAATTTAAGACCGGCAAGCCCTACGCCGCCCGGCCGAACTCGACCACATCCACCCCTATTCACATTGGGGCCCAACATGCACACATAAAATTCATGTATAACACATAGTTTTAACAAAATTTCAGTATGCTTTCACATGATCTTACATAAATGAACATATATTTCAACCTTTATGAATTGAAAATTCGCAAGTCTACAAATATTTGCGACGAGCAGAAAATTTCAGTTTGCAAGTATGGAATTTCTAGCCTAAAACCTGCTGGGATTTCACAAATATGTTTCTAATATTGTAAAATAAAGTTTTGGTTGATAAAATTTCGAGTTTTCAGCTTACGAGACTTGGAATTTTCAGACTGCGACGCAAAACGCTTAATTGCGCGGCTGCTGGAATTTCCAGGCCCCGAAGCCGAACTTTACAGATTTGAAAAACTGTTTTTCCAGCTTATTATACACTGGAATTACAAATATAAAACAGGTTTTGAGTTTGGAAAAATCGGATTTTTCAGTTGTGCAAAAATAAGAGTTTCAGCCTTGTAACAAAATTTTTCAGCACTGTGAATAGTGTGTTTCCAGCAAGTGTTGAACTAAAATTTCATCTTGACAAACACGAAATTTCAGCTTCTAACACATGATTGAAGTAATAAAAAGTATCAAACCTCATAATACATAATTTAAGCATCATTTGGACCTATTGCAAGCAAAATTTCAGCATGGTTTCAAGACATTCAAGGGCAAGATGCACATAATGTCACTATAAGCATATACCCAAATTTTCTTGTATTCCCTAAGACCCAAGATGGAAACCAACTGTGGTTACCCTCTTAAGGTCTAATGGGGAAGATATGAAGCTAATAATTTCATAAAACTTAAGCTAACTCATGCCATAGGCAAGGTTTCTACCTTCTAGTAGTAGTGGTTGTTCTTGTAGTTTAAGGGTTGTATGGAAGTAAAAGAGGATGAAAGTAGCTGAAATTTGTGATGAAATTGACAAGAGATGAAGGCAAGAGAGTGTAAGAGGGAGACGTGCGACGTTTTTTAGGGTGTGTGTGGTGATTTTTTTGTGTTTTCTTTTGCCTATACTTCTTATAATTAGTAGTGTAACAATAGCATTAAAATACTATTGTGTCTTAATCTTCATCATTTCTTACTTTCAACTAAGTGCCCAAACTAACAAGCCTAATTGGGTTAAGTGGTTGCTAGACTAATATGGGCCATACATGTATAACTACATCTAGAAGGGATTATACAAGTGTATGTACACTTGTACATTGTCATCAATTCTTGAGGGATGAAGCCTTGAGGATGATTTTCTACCAAGTATAAAACATTTTTTATGTTCTTACACCTTAAAACGTCCACCCTTAGTTCAAATCTGAAAATTTATAGTTGTTTTCTTATTTTACATTTTTAGGGAAGAAAACATCATTTAGGGGTAGAAAATGCAATTTTAGGCTTTCTTTAGGGTTTTTTCAAAATCTTCTAATCTTATTAGACAAAACCAAACATATATATATCTATATGTGTATACATATATATTTTTCATGAAATTATATAGTTGTCATATGATGCTTACCTATGACAAGAACTAATCCTAACTTATACATTTGCGAAAAACAGAACATGAAACACAAAGTATTAACTTATGAAAACATATACCTAAATATAAATAAACACTGTAATTATATCTATTACATAATGGGAGTGAGAATACGGGTCCTTACAGGATAGACCAGTTGAACGACGATAACATCATCGAGTTTCGGAAGCGGTGTAGCTGCGAATGTTCTTTGGAAAAATGGATCCACTTGTCCCTACTTGAAACACTGTAAAATTGCTTCTGTGTAACTTTTGTAAATTGTTATTGTTTTTTGACCTGGCAATTTTAAGCTGTGTAAATTTTATTATTTTTGAGATGTGTAAAATTTGTTCTTATTTTTTGATCGATCATATATGAGCAAGAGATTGTAAATATTGAATCATAATAATCGATCAAGCGAACTTGATAATGATCAATCGATGCTCATAGTGATCAAGTGATCACTATAATCGATCAACCGATCACAGCAAGATTTAGAATATTGGAAAAAATCGATCCATCGATCTTTATAACGATCAATCGATGCTCATAATCGATCAAGCGATCACTATAATCGATCAAATGATCACAGCAAGATTTAGAATATTGAAAAAATTGATCCATCGATCATCATAATCGATCAACTGATCACAGCAGACTAAAGATGTTATGCAACAACAGTAATCGAAACAATCGATCTGTGTAATCGATCAAGCGATCACAACAAGACGAGTATTGTGGAAAACCAAGTAATCTAGTAAGAGATCAATACAATCGATCAAGCGATCACATATACACTTGAAAATATATTTGAACAAATAATTAACGATCCATTGATCACAATAATCGATCAACCGATCATTATAAGACGAATATTAACAAACACATAATTAACAAAAATAATTGATCAATCGATCAGCGTAATCGAACAAGCGATCACAACAAGACGAATATTATGGAACAATACATCGCTCAATCGATCTTAATAATCGATCAAGCGATCACAACAAGAATATTGAACAAAACAGTATCTAGGAATCGATATATATAATCGATCAAGAGATCATCAAGACGAGTATTGTGGAAAAACCCAAGTAATCGA
>CM047886.1:10494588-10525511 GCA_026212405.1 Petrea volubilis
AACAATGAGCTTAAGGAAAAGATGAAGGGGATGCAAGAATACATTAGACGCTTACAGGAAGATGTCGAATGAAGTTTCCAATTCCATTACCAATAGACCATAAAGAACGAGACTTGGAAACCCAACGCATATCTGATATTATGAATGGAATAAAACTAGAAAGGAGATATAGGGAAATGATCTCCGAACTAGGTGAAAAGAGACGCCAACCTGAAGTAGAGCACCAAACAACGCAAAATACCATCCATTACCTGGAATTCGACATCGAGAAGTTGTTTGATCAGCAGGAAGGTTAAGGCAGCCAACCAATGAAAGAAGAACCCATTGATGATGAGGAAGAACCCATCACCAAAGTTGTAGATTGATAGGCACATGATGTATTAGTAGTAACCCTTTCCCTATTCTCGTTGTAATAAACTAGGGGAGTCCCTTAATTACAGAAAGAGGAGACCCTAATATAATGGAATTCAACATCACATGCTCTCACTAAAGCATTCACTTTCAATTCAATCTTGTCTCTCTTATGTTCTTTTTCTTTTCAAAACCATGCTATATTGATTTATTTCTTGGCTATTTTTAACTTCATAAATAGAAACAAACTGATAGAACAACGAACAAACTGTAAGGTTGCAACGACCCAAAACCTCTAGCCAATCATAACAAAAACCATCTCACAAAAACATAATAACGTAAAAAGTGAAGAAACCAAACATACATGCTAATATGCCAAAAGGGAGGTTTACATAATTCGTTTATTACATGTACGCATGCTTAACTTCCCAGTTTCTAGCTCAATCCAAATACATAACTAACTAAATGCCTCAAAGCGTCCTCCTACCTCTTCCTCATACCTATCTTCCGATGTCTTAAATCCAGCTAAAACATAATAAAAACAACAATGTTAACATTTACACATGTTGAGTAGAAATTCACATAGACATGATGTGTTCGTGTGAAATTGCATATTGTCATAAAAGCACATAACCACACATAAAACCATAGAAATTTCAGTTCTTGATCAAATCACATAAATTTCAGCTCTAATAGAGCATCACAATCCAATCGTATTGTTACCGTTTTCCACCTCGAAGCCGTGCCGTAAACCAATTTCCAACCGAAACTCCCACCCAACCTAAACACACCGGTGGTCATATCTCGAGTATATGCCGAGAACCTACAACCTACAACCAATATATGGAACTCTCCGTTCATGCAAGATGGAAATAGGACATGGATGGCGAGAACTGGTTTAAGACCGGCAAGCTCATTGCCGCCCGACTGAACTCTAGCCCCATCCACACCGAACACATATAGGGCCCTTACACACATAATTCCAATACACAAAAATCATAATTTCATTATCAACTCACTGTTTCAGCTCAACTCAGCACAAAGTACCAAAAATTCACAATTTTGCGAAATCGACTTTTACAATTTCGAACTGAAATTTTTAGCTTTCAACTACTGAAATTCCAACTTGATACCTACTAGAAATCCACACATATATTCCCAAGGTTCTAAAATAGACTTTTAGAGTATAAATTTCTGGATTTTCAATTCATGAAACCTGAAACTTTCAGACTGCGACGCGAAACGATTTAGCGCGCAACTTCTGAAAATTTCAGCTTTCGCAATCCAAACCTCCAGCTTTTAAAAACCTATTTCTACAGCTTATTCTATACTGAATTTATAGTATATAAACTGGGTTTTTGGTTGGAAATTGTCGGGTTTTCCAGCAGTGCAAAAATCGAACTTTTCGCCTTTGGAAACAAAGTTTTCTGTATGAACAACGATTTCCAGCATGTGTGCAACTCGAAATTTCAGCCTTGGAACCTTAAAATTTTTAGCTTATAACACATAAATAAGACAAATAAGACTATAACAAGGTATAAAACATGATAGCTTAGCACTCAAGCATCACTTACGCATAGTTCCACAATTTTCAGCATGCATATACAAGGGTTATTCAAAGATTTGAATCTAACATGCACCATAACCACATATATATAGCTAACACATATTGTATCCCCTTGGACCCAAGAGGGAAACCAACTTGTGGTCACCTCCTAGGCTTAATTGGGAAAAGAAAATACTAAGAGTTTGATAAATCCTAACCCTCACTCATGCCATAGGCCAATTTCTACCTTAATATGTCTTTCTTTCTTTCTTTGTAGGGTTTGGAGTAGGGAGGGTGTTTGAAGGGGTGAGAGGGTTTCAAGACTTGAAGGATATTATGAAAGTTGAATGAAAATAAGAGGAATGAAGTGTGTGTGTGTGTGGCCGGATTTTAGGGTGTGTGTGTGGTTTTTGGTATTTTTCCAAGTAATATTACATATATACTAATAACAAGACATAGTATTAAAATAGCATTAAGTCCTTTTCTAATTATTGCCTTAATTAGCCAAGTATTTGGTCTAAGTAGCTTAAGTGTTGCTCTACTTTAACCATGGCCAAACATGTATTCATACTTCTAGAAGGTGTATGCCAAGTGCATTTATACATTGTATTTGGCAAGCTTGGTGGATAAGACTCAATACAAGCCTAGGATTTAATATTTTCTATTTTCTCTCCCAAAACCCCTTCAAAATTCGTCCCCCTCCCTTAAAAGATCTGGAAACATAATTTATTTCTTGTTATTATGTAAAATTATTCATATTAGAGAAGAAAATACTATCTAGGGGTAGAAAATACAATTTACCTATACCTTAGGGGTTTTTTTTTGCAAAAGTTTGAAAAGTTACAAGTAAATCTATTAAGACTAAGTATATATATACTTCTATAAACCGTGTATATATATATATCTATGTATCCATGTATTTCTTGAATTTTATAGTTGTATGGCGATTAACTAAAACAAGAATGTATCCTACACGTATACATGTTGCACTTAAATGGACAGGTACCATAAAGTATGAAAATAATGAACACTCATACATAGAAGCATGTAAATTGTACACATTTAGGTATAGCCACACACACACACACACACACACACATATATATATATATATATATAAGAGAAAGGAGAACAAAGGTTATTTTCAAATGGCCTACAATACGAGGAGAGCTGCTTAGAACGTATGCGAAACCACCCTGTTGCAGGAAATGAAAGCCCTGCAACCAACACCAGCTAAAATCCCCCACCTTGTCGCTATTGTGATTGCGGTAGCATAAGCAATGCAAGACCATCAACCACCACCCTCACCAAACATCAACCCTGAGAACAACAAGCCTATGGGAACTAAGTACCATTATGAGGCTCTTAGAAGAGCTCATGTACCAACCTTCGAAGGGAACCATGATCTAGAACCACTCAAGAGTGGCTCATAAATTGAGAACAATAAGAAGTTAATGGAAGTACCATAGGAAGTACAAATTAGAGTCATGGTCCTGTTTCTAGTCAGAAAAGTGGGTAAATAGTGGAAAGGAATTTGACCGTCCCTGACTGAAATTTGACCAATAACTTGGGAATATTTTAGCCAAATATTCCTCAATCACTACTTCCCTACCGCTATCAAACTACAAAATATGGCTGAATTCGATAATCTTACCTTGATGACTGAGATGTCTATTGTGGAATATATGGGTAAATTCCACTATTTGGGGAAGTATGTGCCTGTAGTAATGGTAAACGCATTCCTGAAAATGCACAAGCTCTTGAGAAGTTTGAAGAACTATATCCAATCGGCTTTGGTGATCTACCAAGTAGATAGTTTCAATGACCTACTCGAGGTTGCCATTAGGACCGAAGCAGACATAAAGAGGACGAACAAGGATAACAAGATGAAACATCCAAGGCTAGACGTTAATCCATCCCAAGAAAATGGGAAAAGACCATTCGTTAGACTTACTAACCCCAGGCAAAACTTGAATGACCCAAACTTATCCCTCAGCAGTGCATGTAGACATCTACTATAAGAAATACCTTGACGAGTATCGGTGGAGATCGGACACCTATTTTTATTGTGGTCAACCAGTGCATAGGTATGTGAGGGTGCTTGCGATGACCAAGATAGAAGCGGAAAACACAGAAGATTATGTGATAGTTATGGTTAAGATTGACCATTTTATATACTTTCACATTATTTGATTTTGGAGCCGCATATTCATTCGTAGCAAAATGATTCAGGAAGAAACTTTTGTAGAACCTTATAGGGCTGGTACGCCCACAGATAAGACGGTAGTATCTCACTAAGTGTATGCAAATTGTCCTATAACCTTAAGAGACTATGAGTTCAATGCGGATCTAATCCAACTTAAAATGAAGGACTTCGATGCCATTCTTTGAATAGATTGGCTAGCAAGTCACTATGCCCATATAGACTGTAGGGGTAAAATAGTCAATTATTTACTGCTGGGAGAGGAAAATTACTTATTTAAAGCCGATGTGAAGTGTCCACCGAGAGAACAAAGGCATTTTCTATCTGCAACTCAAGCTCGAAAGCTATTCACAAGGGATATGATGCCTAGTTGGTGGTCATCAATGAAACTAAGAAGAAGGTTGCGAACATAAATGAAGTAGCTATAGTTCATGAATATGCACTTGTGTTTCCAGAAGACCTACCTAGACCACCTCCTGATAGGGAGATAGAGTTTGAGATAAAACTAGTACTAGGCTCAGCCTCGATCTCTAAGGCTCCCTATAGGATGGATCCTGTAGAATTAAGGGAATTAAAGTCTCAACTCCAAGAGCTAATTAACAAATAACAAATCAGACCTAGTGTTTCCCCATGGGGTGCATCGGTGTTGTTTGTTAAGAAGAAAAATAATAGTATGAGACTCTATATAGACTACCGGGAGTTGAATAAGATTACCATAATGAACAAGTATCCCCTACCCAACATAGACGCTCTGTTCGATTACTTAAAGGGTGCAAGGGTATTCTCAAAGATTGGTCTAAGGTCGGGATACCATCAACTTAAGATCAAAGCTGACGAGATTCCTAAGGCACTACTAGAAAACAAGGTTTTGGCCACGGATTTTGGCCAAAATCAGTGGCCAAAAAAAGAGGCTACGGATTTGGCCTCGGACAAATTCCGTGGCCAAATATGGCGTGGCTAAAACTGGTCACAGACATTGGCTACGGATTATTCTCCATCTTGGCCACGGATTTACCCGTGGCCAATAATATAAAAATTGTAAATTTTTATTAGCTTGGCCATGGATAAATCCGTGGCCATATTTTTTATTTTTTTTAAAAAATAAAAAATATGGCCACTGATTTATAAAAAAAATTTACAATTTTTATATTATTGGCCACGGGTAAATCCGTGGCCAATAATAAAAAAAAATTAAAAATTTTATTAGTTTGGCCACAGACATATTAAGGATTTTTTAAAAATAATTAAAAAAATTTACAAATTTTGTTGGGTTGGCTGCGGATTTATTCGTGGCCTTATTTTCGATTTTATAAAATAAATTAAATACGGCCACGGATAAAATAAAAAAAATAAAAATTTTATTAGTTTGGCCACATATTTTTATTTTTTAAAATTTTCAAAATAGCGATGGAAAAATCCGTCGCTATCTGTACAGACTTTTTCACTATTTTATTTGTTTTAATACACCCCAAAAGCTACAATTTTTTTGCAAAATTCATAATACGAACAAACCTAAATACTAACAAACTGTATATCAATGTAATACTAATAATTCATATATTATATATAATTAATAATTAATATTGTTCTATTAGTTTAATACATGAATTCATACAAAATAATTCATACAATAATACATATATAA
Organism: Petrea volubilis; assembly: GCA_026212405.1. NCBI lineage: Eukaryota > Viridiplantae > Streptophyta > Magnoliopsida > Lamiales > Verbenaceae > Petrea > Petrea volubilis. The sequence goes on from CM047886.1 coordinate 10,500,334, forward strand.
AAGTTTTTAAAGATCAAATGTCGGAATCTCATCGTCTCCATCATCCTCGTCATCGTCATCGTCGCCTTCATTTTCATCCCGAGCAACAGGAGTAGACGAAGTAGAGCCCTTCTTTTTCCGTGGAGCTAATCAACGCGTGAGTTTCTTTAGGTTGGCCGCCACTAGGGACACGATTTTCGGAAGGCCGGAGATCTCTCAACTGTGCTTTTCTTCCATCTCGGCCAGCTTCTGACTGTGCTTCTCCTCTAACTCGCTTATCTTTTGTGTGAGCTCCTCTGTCTTGGGGTCAACCCAAGTATTTAAGTCAGTCCATGAGCCGGAAGACTCAACTGTCACGGTAGAGGGTCCACCGGCAACCCCATACCAACGACCTTTCTTTGGACCGCCGACTGTCTGCTTCCAAATCTATAACATATATATATTTTTAATAAAGTATATATATATATATATATATTTTAATAAGTATATATATTTAATAAATACACTTTTGAATGTTACCTTCAACTTGTTGGGTTGCTGAATAGGTTTGCCCTGTGCATTCTCGGCGGCTCGAGAACAAGCTTCGCCATAATTTGTTCTGAAGCTCTCCTGCAAAAAATAACATACATAATTGTTATAAAAGCATTTTGGTAATAATAAGTGACAATAAATATTAATAGAAAACTACCAAAGTAGTCTTTTCACGCTCATCGACATAATGCTCAGTTCCATCCTCGTCAATTGAATAATGGAGAACCTCAAATCACTACTAGAAAAACTATGTTTTGTGAAGCCTAAATCCATCATCAAAACTCGATCTTGTGACGCTTATGCTTTTGTGACGCCCCATAAATGCTTCATATAGGTGAGCGTGGCAATATCTTTTTGTGACGCTTTACAGCATTGCAATATTATGTTTATAGTGACAGTCTATGTTGTCACATAAATAAAGGTGTTGTGACGCTTTTCAGCGCCACGTTTTAGGTTCTTAACTGCCCTAACTAACTAAATATGTGGTATTGACAAGCGTCTCAAAAGATATCTATTAAGACGGAATAAGGTGTCTTAGTAGAAAGGCTTTACTCTGTTGTGACGCTTCTGAGCATCTCAAAAATGATTATTTTGTTACGCTTTGCACCGCCACGTAACAAGAACCCATATATATTAACTATCATTAGATGACACAAACAAGCGTCTCAAAAGACAACATAATGACACTTTAAAGTGTCACAAAAGTATCAATTTTTGTGACACATTTTACTGTCACATTTTTCAATTTATAGTTTTCTATTTGCAATTAAAATTGGTCAATTATCAACAATAAGCCAAGCTACAAAAAAAACACCTTCTACAATACACTGCCAAGGGAAATGACAATAGAAAATGAAAAAACCTATTGCATTATCAATTTTCAAAATGGTACTAATTAACTAAATGTATTACAACTTCGAGTCTTTCAAAACACAAAAAACTTAATCCAACTCTAACAAATAGGAATAGGAAAATAATAATAAAGAAAAGATAAACAATGTCAAATCCACTTTCTAAAGTTGTTAACAAAAATGAGTAAGTATTGAACATTGAAAGGTAACAATAGCTCCAACTATCGACTTAATTAAACATGAACTTGATGAAGCAACTCTCTTGCTATTCTTCTCCCACATGTGCAACCTATAATATAAAGACAAATAATTAACTTTTTCATGCTAAAGGATTTAAAGGTTTCTGGAACTTTTTTAACCCCTTTAGATTTTGTAGACAAAACATTGGACTCAATATCAGTTGGTTCAGGTGCAGACGTTATCCATCGTAGTTCACTACAAGTATCACATCTGTTCTTCGCCTCATTTTCACCCCAATATATCATACAATCATTTCGACATGCATCAATCTTCTTATAATTCTTTCCTAAATCTTTCAATATTTTCTTTGTTTCATAGTAATTTTTAGGTAGTTGAACACCTTCTGGAAATGACTCTCTTAACAAATCAAGCATCAAGGTAACAGAATTATCACTCCAATTACCAAGACACTTAATTTGAAGCATACATACAATGAAATAAAGTTTAGAAAACTTTTGACACCCCGGCTAAAGTTCTTGCTCTGCATCTTGCATAAGCTTATAAAATTTATCAGCTTCTCTGCAAGGTCTTTCTGCTTGCTCAACTCCTGGCATTCCTTCAACATTTTTGTCTTTATCTTGCATCCCAAATGCATCATATAACATTCCTCGCATATTATTAGACCCATTTTGACCATCATATTCATAAACTATTGGCGTTCCACTAGATGACAACTCTCCATGTAGTATCCATTTAGTGTACCCACTCAAAAACCCATTCCAAAGCAGATGTTCTTCTACAATATTTCGTCTTTGACACACGGAATATTTACATTTCTTGCAAGGGCACAAGACCATCTCACCATTTGAATTTGCAAATGCAAAATCTAAGAAATATTTCAACCCATTCTGATATTCATTTGTTGACCTTGGGAGATCCATCCATCTTTTATCCATATAGACAATTTAGTGTAACTATATATTTTTGTTTACTGATAGAAATCCAAGAATCTTAGATTCGGAGTTTGATTAATGATGAAGAAAAGAGTTCACCTGTTCAATGATATAGCCGAAAGCATAGAGTAAGTTATTTAGTAACACACGGATATATAGATACAGGCAGATTATACAATAGATATATAGAGCATAAATATTCCCCGGTATATATTAAAGGTTATAGATCATAAATATAGATGTAGGCTATAGAGTGTATACAAACAGATTAAATGGTATAGGGGAGACTACATGTTATAGTATGGATGCATTATAAAGTACTTAAAAGATATGTCTTTCCTCTCTCTATAACTATGTGTGTGTGTGTGTATATATACATATATATATATCGTGGGTGCCCACCACTATTACCCTTGGAGGCCCTATCCATGTTACACCTAATATCATCCATGATCAAATTCTCACTTTATCAACTCAAACCCTTTATTAAAAATTCAAATTTTACAGTCACTTTTTACAGAAGTTAAGGGTTCAAGTAACTCATTACAAATTAACTTGATGATGTATATATATATATATATAATCATATCTTCTCTCTCTCTCTCTCTTTCTCTCTCTCTCTCTCCCTTTATACACACACACACACACATATATTAAAGATTATAAAGTATAAATATATATAAATAATTTACAGAGTACATATACACAAATTATATATATATATATATACAAGGACTGTATATTTGTATATCATACACACATAATATAGATTATAGAATACTCACATATTATATATATATATATATACACACGTGTGTGTGTGTGTGTTCTCTCTATACAAATTATGGAATAGTTACATATACATTTATGTATACATATCTTCTCTCTCTCTCTCTCGATATATATATATATAAATACAGATTACATATCTTCCGTCTCTCTCTGTATAGAATATACATAAATAGAGATTATATTGTAAATACACTTATATATATATATATATATATACATGCATACCTTGCAGAAGATAAGTACGATTGGAACGAGAAGCTAGTGAAAAGCCTGCTATACCCGCTTGAGGAGATTGCTCTCAACTCGCTTGAGAAACCCTCACGGAAGAGAAACCCGCCGTGAAAGAACAAGAGACTTTTGTGGATTAGGGATTCTCTCTCTACCCTTAGCTCTAAAAACAAGCTGGGAAGAAGCTTGGTTAAAATAAAAAAAAATTAAAAAAAAAGAAACTTATAACTTATTTGGGTTAATATTTTAGCGCCAATTCCTTTTCCTAATAAAAAAAGAAATTATGAAGACGCTTCGTAAAACTCATCACAATAGATATGCCCTATTGTGATGCTGTGTTGAAAAGTGTCTCTTTATATTCATTTAATAGATAAATATAAAACTAAAAGACCATAATTTATACCTAATGATATGCAATTTTCGCTAAGTGTCACAACAGAGTAATTGTTAAGACGCTTTTCAAAAAGCGTCATAATAGAGCGTCACAAAAGACTAATTTTCTAGTAGTGAATGTTTCGTCTACTATTGGCCGACGTCCATATTTCTCCGTCTGCAATAAAAATGAAGTAAAATACAAGGATAGTAATGAGATAAAATCGTAAAAATCAACACTACTTCAATTAATTAAATAAATTACAAGGAAAAGTAATTACTTACCAAATGATCTTGCCATCTTAAATGAGATCTGGCTCCTCCCTTATGGCCAGGGAATCCCCTTCCGTCACATGTCGATGCTCAATTTGCCCTATTCTGCTCGCGTATCCTCTGAAACTCTGGGCTATCCCATAAGACTCGTAAAGCATCCCAAGATTTCTCACCATTCCAATTGGGCCTACGGTTGTCCCTACGAGCTTTAGCCAATCTATTTTTCAAAATTTCCGAACCCTTATGCTCGAAGTTCTTCCAAACCCGGCTCGAATGATTAGGCCGCCAAAAGAATTTTCTCTAAAAAAAAACAAGTAAAAAAAATTATATACGAACAAATTGTAATAATAGTCAAATTTCATTTAAGCTAAGTAAATAGACATACCTTAAACTGGGCAAACCACATCTCACGAACATGTAGGGGGATCTTTTTCCAAGTAGGCCACGGTCGCTTGAAACCATTCTCAATTATCCGCCTGATCTCCTCGACACATTTCTCCTCGAGATCTAACCTATTGTACAAGTGGAAAAACAATATTATACATTGCAATGCACATAAAATATATAGACTATATATGTGTTTATTGATAAGAAGCAAACTTATATAAATCAATTCACTTACTCTTTTCCTCGTGGCATTATGAGAAGCTGATGACCACCGGTATCACTGTTTTGAGACATATCTGTGGATCAACCTTCATTCATCGGCGTCGATGGGGCGGACCCTAAGGCAGGGGATGGAGGATCTAATCTCGAACTACCTAAATGGATGTTGAGATTGGTCGGTGGAGGCATATGCCGATTAGACCCCGAGTCCGATACTTTCTCCTTGCCTTTTTTCAATCTCCCGGCCATCTGTTTCAGAATTCTCAACAAATAATTGACAAACTTAATAAATTGTTAACAAACTGTACAACAATAGATCACACATCAATTATGAATAAATACAAATTAATAATTCACAAGCATCAACTATATAATAACATTTCACAGAAGAATTCATGACAATGAATCGAAACCATCAACTACATCAACCATTAAAATAAAAATCCTATTCATCATCTTTATCTTCATCATCATCTCCGTATTCAATCGCATCATCCCCTTCGTCGTCATCATCACCATCAAGTTCCTCATCAAATTCATCCTCCTCATCATCGTCATACTCGTTCGCTTCCTCTAGTATCTCATCATCTTCAAGTTCATTATGAATTGTATTATTGTCAAACATCACCTCTTCTAGTGGACTATCAGCATCTACCAAAACACCCGTAGGTTCATTATCGAGCACAAAATTCGCAACGGGTGAAGATTCTTGCAACAAATCATCAGTAACAATTTGTTGATTGGCTACTCTACTTCGTGGTCTGGTTTTAATTACAAAACGCCAATTCAATTTATCCCTCCTTGTGCCTGAATACGATACATAATATGTCACGACCCGGAAAAATACCCTTTTATTTTATGACAATAAATAATTTACATAAATATATTTCCAAAATACAAAGTTACATTTTATAAAATAATAAAAAAGAGTAACTGTAAAACGTCGTAATGCCTGGTGGTCTTCCGCTGCGCACTCTCGTCTAATATCCTTGCCTAAAAGAATATTCATAAAATGTGTCAACACAACGGTTGAGTAGAACTATTACACAATCACATAAGGTGCAAGTGTGTGAAAATTGCACATAAACATGTAAGATCACATAATACTCCTTGTTTGCCACATATAGTGACGCAATACCTTATAACTCCCACCACGATCAATTAATCCAACCGAGTCACTCCGCGATTCACTAATCCCAACCGAGTCACACCAGTGGTCATATCCCGGGCATATGCCGAATTCCTACGACCCACTCTCACATGGAACACTCCGTCCATATGAGGAGGGATTAGGAGATGGAGGGCTGGAACACTTATTACCGGCATCTCCGATAGAATGTCCCGGCGGAACTCAGCCACATCCATTCCGCAGTATTTTGGGCCCAACACACAATTGAGAAATAATTTCTCATAACACATAGATCATAAAGAGCATAAATAAACATATCATGTTCATGCATATATCTTTATGAAAGCATAACAACATGAGAACAACTATCATGATATTAACATGCACAGCAAATAATGTAAGGCATAGAATCTTAAAAATGTGAACATAGGCAATTACTTGGTATTTTACCATTATTTGGGTAAAACCCAAGTTAAAGCCTTGCTTATGAAAATAAACTAAGATCATGTTGCCTAAACTACTTATGAGAAAGGTAATAATTCTACCTTCAAATGTTTTTAGGAAAAAGAGGGTGTATAAAGGGCTATATGGAAGGTTATTAAGTATATATGGATGAAAATAGAAGGGCTTGTGTGTACATATATGTGGGTGGAAGATAGGCTATAAATATGAAGTGTTTTGGGTGTTGAGAGTAGAGTAAGTATGGGGATGTGTTTTTAGGCGGGATTTATGTGTTTGTGGAAGAAACTAGAGAGAGTATAGTGTGTGTATGTGTGTGGACGTTTTTGGGGTGGAGAATTGTGTGGGAGGTCCTATTTATAGTGGAGAATGAGGATATAAGGCAAGACTTGGGGACCAAGGTTTAATAAATGCAAATCTCCCAACTAGGCTTAGAATTAAATGCCAAATTAAATGAAATATTCCACCTCCCTCCTCTATTTCTAGCCTTGGTGTAACCCTAACACATGAGTCATGAATCTAGATGAATGGAAGACCACACAAGTGTATAATTTCTAGAAGAAATTCATCTTGTATTAGTGTAGGATATTTTAATAAAATATTAACACAAAATCAAATAAAATCAAATAAAATCTGATTTTGATTGTCCTCATCTTATAAAATCTGAAATCATATCTTTATTTCATTAAAAATTCGAATTTGCATTTATTTATTTTTGTAAAAACCAAAAATTAGGGTTTTAGAGCATAAAATTAGGGTTTTTGGGCATAAAATTCGAAAATTCATAATTAATTTAGAAAAAACCCCAAAATTATGAAATTTAATGTTTATAAATCTGAAATTATATGTATATTTCTCAGAAATTAAAAATTGTTTAGTTATACTTTTGAAAATTGCGATTTAGGACATAGAAAGTTCGAAAATTGTATTAGAATGTCTAATTCTTCTAAAATTTGAAAAATCATGTAATTTATTCAAAATTGATCTTCTCGATGCATAAAAGTCTAGAATACTTATTTATATTATTTTGAAAAACTCAAAAGTATGTAATAGATGAATTTTCCAAGACTAGTAATCGAATATCGAAAATTAACACTTTACCGTTCAAATTGTAAGTTAATCTCAAAAGCAGACTACAATTTGAAAACAACAAGTAATAATAACATTTTCAAGAGCAAAAGATTTTAAATCAATCATTTAAATATTAAGGATTATCGGGTCGTCACATAATATACTTGAGATGCATGTTGTGCAATAATGAATGGATCGTCTTTTGGGTATCTCTCATTAACTTTGATCTCTATAATGCCATATTGCGGGTGTATCTTCATGCCCCTCTTAGAAACAGAGTCGAACCAATGACATTTGAATAAGACAACCTTCTTTTTAGGTACATCAGGATATTCTAACTGAATCACTTTTTTAAGTATGCCATAGAAATCTGTAGCCTCGTAATCCCGAACACAAACACCAGCATTGTAAGTGTTCATACGTTGTGTGTTCTCATCTATATGAAAGGCATATCCATTCACAGTGTACCTTTGCCATGTCTTAACCTTATGATTTGGTCCCCACGCCAAATCACGTAAATTTTGATTAGCGATATTATTTGTGGGATCATGAACCTACACAAATAATTACACTATCATAATATTTATAACAAACCAGTATATATACATTTTTTATTTTAATTAAAACAGTACTTACATATTGTTCAAACCATTCTACAAAATTCGCCTCGACCGACTCCTCAACTTCTTGGTCAGTTAAATTTGGCCAATGGTACCGAACTGACAACCTATACATTCTATATATTGAAATAGATTTTTTAGGAGTTATAATTTAATAAAAATATTAACAAGTTAATCGGGACGTTTTTTAAATACTTACTCGATAATAGGTACGACCTCGTCGCAATTAATAAGAACATGCAATGCGGACTTTCTCAACTCATCAATCCCTCAAATATCGCTCCACGCATTTACCACTGGCCTTACCAGCTTGATTGCAGACTGACAATGTGTAGCGTATCTCTTCTTCCATCATTCTCATTACGCCATACTCTTGTACTCCTTGACTGAATGTGGCTTTCAAAATAATACGATGTAAAGTATGATGATTTTTGATTTAAGTATGCCTCACATATTGAGCCCTTCACCTTTGCACGATTTTTCACCATACCTTTCAAATCATGTAGGAACCTGTAATCGTAATTTGTATGATTAAGTTACTAATTCGTTTGGGATCTCAAAAAAGAAAATTTAAATTGAGGTTGGAAAATCTTTAAAAAAAAAAATTACCTCTCGAATGGATACATCCACCTATATTGAACAGGTCCACATATTGCCGCTTCAAAAGGCAAGTGTATTGACAAGTGTTCCATGCAATCAAACAATGCTGGAGGAAAAATGCGTTCCAATTTGCATAAAATCGAAGGGATATTCCTATCCAATTGCGACAAACTTTCCTCATGAAGCTCTGTGCAACACAAATCTCTGAAGAACTGACTTGCTTCAGTTAGGGGCTTCCAAATATTTTGTGGGAGCGCGCTAAATGCTATTGGGAGTATGTTTCACATCAATGCGGCCCGTAACTGAAAATTCTGCCTTTTGGAAATGTCATATGTTTCAACTCCTTCTAAGCATAGAATTTTCAGCTCCTCAATTAGAGGTTGCAAGTACACATCAATCCTTTCTTTTGGGTTACGTGGTCCCGGAATCAAGCATGTCAAAAACATATATGATGTAGTCATACACAATTCTAGCGGCAAGTTGTATGGAGTAACAATCACGGGCCAACACAAGTTTTGCTTCGACAAAGTATGATTAAATGGATTAAATCCATCGGCACATAATCCAAGCCTAATGTTTCGTGGGTTCAGCAGCAAAATTCAGAATGCTTTTCATTGAAAAACTTCCACGCCAGACCATCAGATGGATGACAAATAACACCAGGATCTCCTCTGTGTTCATGATGCCGCCTCATTTGATTAGCTAATTTTGAAGAAGCATACAACCTTTTTAATCTTGGAATAAGAGGCATGTAGTGCATCCTTCTGTAAGGAACACGATTCCTACTACCACTTTTAGATTGTTTAAATCTTGGATGACTACAAAACTTACATTCTTCTAAACAGTTATCTTCATTGTAATACAACATACACCTCTTGATGTAACAATTAATCTTCACCAATGTTAAACCTAACTTTTTAGCTATTTTTTTCGCTTCGTAATAGTTGTTAGGAACATGATTATCCGACGGATTTGACGACTTCACAAGTTCTGCCATTCGATCAAAACAACCCTGAGATAAATTGTAGTCGGATTTTAATGACATCATTTGAAGAGTCATTGATAACTCTGTCTGATTGTCACAACCTGGCCACAATGGTCGATTCGCAGCCTCTAATATGTCATACAACTGTTGGGCTTGCATATTCGGATATTGATCATTGTTTCGCGGCATCTCAGTATCGTGACCACTTTCGACATTCAAATCGGGCTGATAATGCATACGATGGTGTAATGCATTCACACCTATGGCATCATATACCAAATTTTCGTAATTATAGAGTCCATGTGAAAAATTAGCCTGATTCGAAGAACTAACATCACCGACCTCCACGTGTTGAGATTCTGGAGCTAACTCACCATGTGAAGTCCAATACCAATACTCAGGTTGAAACTCAAATTTCATCAAATCGCAATACACATTACTAGTATCCTTATACTTTCTATTAGTACATTTTTAACACGGACATCTAATGAGGCCTTTATCAGCTATATACTGCGGTCGTGTAGTTGCGAATTGAATAAACTGATTAAGGCCATTCATAAATTGTTTGGTGTAATTTTTCCGATCAGCAGTTAGCCTATTATACATCCAACATCGAATTTTACGTATATCCATATTCTATAAACAAAAAACGAAGGTAAGTTAACATCACTGTTAGACTTCACATCTAGAAAAATTAAGTTAGTCAATTAATATTTGTTCAGCATGCTTCATTAATATAACAATACATAAACACTTATCTCTCACATAATTATTTCAAACATTGTTCGACATTCTTCCTATCAACACATTTTTTCACTATTCAATCCTACAAGAACAACAAAATTCAACCTAAAATAAAATATTCATAACAATCCAAGCAAACACATTCATAACAATCTATAATCCAATCAAACGTATTCAAAACAATTCATAGTCCAAACTTATTTAAAACAATCCATAATCCCAACTTATTCACAACAATCAATGGAATAAACTTATTCATAACAATCCATAATACAAATAAACTTGTGCATAACAATTCATAATCCAAATAACTTTGTTCATAACAATACATTAGGTTAGACAGAACCGTACGATTGGAGCAATACAACTTTAACACTAATCAATCTGCTCTAAAGTTCATTTTTTTGATAATTCCTACATAAGTTGATTGACATTAGCGTACATTGATACCAGAGTATGAAGTCATACGTATATATCACTAAAAGAGGAAAACACATTTTGTTGATCAAACTGCGATTTTCAACGCATAAGAAGGAAAAATATAAGATCCGTGACGAAAATTTGACGATTTTGAAATGGCTCAGACCTTTTAATGCTCTGTAATGTCGGGCCGCGCGATTCATGCGAGCTAATTAAAATTAGAAAAAAAAATTTATTTATTGGCCACAGATAAATCTGTGGCCAATATGCATTTTTTTTTTAAAAAATAATTTTATTTTTGGCCACGGATAAATCTATGGCCACTGTGCATTTAAAAAAAAAAACTTATTTCTTGGCCACAGATAAATCCATGGCCAAGTCCAACTTTTTTAAAAAAAAATTTAAATTTATTACTGGGCAAAAACATTTATGTTTTTTTTTAAAAAAATTTATATGGCCACAGAATTTTGTCTACTTAGCAACGGAAAAATCTATGGCCATATGTTTTCGTTTTTCTCTTTAATCCGTGACCATTTCCGTAGCTACTGGCAACCGATTTCGTCCGTGGCTAAATCACTGTTTTCTAGTAGTGAGGCAACATTCAAAACACGATCTGGTCTATTCGAGCAGACAAATGCCCTAGTTGCCTTCATGGACCTCATGAATTAAGTGTTTAAGGAGTATTTGGATAAGTTCATTATTGTGTTCATGGATGAATTCGAACACGAAGGACACCTTAGAATTGTCTTATAGACTTTGAGGCAAAAGGTGCCCTTGAAGGTGGAGGTAATTAAAAGATGGTTGCAATTGATGAACGTATTAGAAGTTAGAAGCTTCCTAGGTTTGGCGAGGTATTATCGAAAGTTGATAGAGAGCTTCTCTAAGATAGCCTTACCTATGACTAAGTTGACACAAAAATGGGCAAATTTTGAATGGAGCCTGTAGTATGTGAAGGGTTATAGTGAATTAAAAGAGAGACTGGCATATGGTCTAGTGCTCACCTTACTTGACAAAATAGGAGGATTCACTATCTATAGTGATACCTCAAAAAATGCTCAGGATGTGTGCTAATGCAAAACAGGAGGGTAATTATGTACGCATTAAGACAACTCAAACTTTATGAACAAAACTACCTCACATGACCTGGAGTTAGCGGCAGTCGTGTTTGCGCTAAATATCTGGAGGCACTATATCTGTGGAGAGAAGTGGGAAATCTATACAGAGCAAAAATGTTTAAAGCACTTGTTCACTCAGAAGGAGTTGGGCATGATATAGAGATGGTGGTTGGAGTTGATTAAGGACTACGAGTTGAGTATACACTACCACCCAAGAAAGGCCAATCGAGTGGCTGATGCCTTAGGCAAACGAGAATATGGATTATTATTTGTGGTTCTCATAAGGCAGAAAGATACCCTAAGATTAAAGGTCATAGACTTAGTGGATGCCAAGTTAGAATCACTGTGAATGTATGTACTGTTGATAGAAATGGTCAAACAAGGTCACGAGGAGGACTTGGAATTAAGGAGGTGGACAAGATGACCCCTGGGATTTTTGGATAGGAGAGGATAGTTGTCTGTATAAGGGTGGGAGATTGTGTATCCCTATATAGGAGGACCTGAAAAAGGAGGTCCTCTCTGAGGCTCACAACTCAAAGTTCTCGATTTACCCTGGAAGTGCTAAGATGTATCGGGACTTGCGGAATTTGTGGCAAAAATGCATGATTTGCTAATGGTTCAAGGCAGAACAACAACAACTAGGAGGACTACTGCAACCCCTATAAATCCTAGAATGGAAATAGGAAAAAGTAACCATGGATTTCGTAGTCGGGTTGTCGAGAATGAGATCAGGTTGTGATGCTATCTAGGTCATAGTAGATTGGCTTACGAGAATGGCACACTTTTTGCCCATTCGAACCACGTACTCCCTAAATAATCTTGTGACGACCCGGTAATCTGTAATATTTAAATAATTGATTTAAAATCTTTTGATTCTTGTAAATGTTATTATTACTTGTTGTTTTCAAATTTTCGTCTGCTTTTGCGATTAACTTACAATTTGAACGGTAAAGTGTCAATTTTCGAACTTTCTATGCCCTAAATTGCAATTTTCGAAAATATAACTAAAACATTTTTAATTTCTGGAAAATATACATATAATTTCAGATTTATAAACATTAAATTTCATAATTTTGGAATTTTTCTAAATTAAATATGAATTTTCGGATTTTATGCCCAAAAACCCTAATTTATGCCCTAAAACCCTAATTTTCAGTTTTTACAAAATAAATAAATACAAATTCGAATTTTTAATAAAATAAAGATATGATTTCAGATTTTATAAGATGAGGACAATCAAAATCAGATTTTATTAGATTTTATTTGATTTTATTTGATTTTGTGTTAATATTTTATTAAAATATCCTACACTAATATAAGATGAATTTCTTCTAGAAATTGTGCATTTGTGTGGTCTTCCATTCATCTAGATTCATGACTCATGGATTAGGGTTACACCAAGGCTAGAATAGAGGAGGGAGGTGGAAGATTTCATTTAATTTGGCATTGAATTCTATGCCTAGTTGGGAGATTTGCATTAAATGGAAAGATTTGCATTTATTAAACCTTGGTCCCCAAGTCTTGCCTTCTACCCTCATTCTCCACTATAAATAGGACCTCCCACACACTTCCCCATCCCCAAAAACGTCCTCACACATACACACACTATACTCTCTCTATTTTCTTCCACAAACACACAAATCCCGCCTAAAAACACACCCCCTCACTTACTCTACTCTCAACACCCAAAACACTTCCTATTTATAGCCTATCTTCCACCCACATATATGTACACACAAGCCCTTCTATTTTCATCCATATATACCTATAAAGCCTTCTATATCCTCTCTTTTTCCCTAAAAACATTTCAAGGTAGGAGTATTGTTTAATTTCATGAGTAAAGTAGGAATTTAAGTATCTTGTAAGTTTTAGATATTTATGCTTTCATTTTCATTATAGTATTATGTGAAATTATGTGTCTACGTGCACCTATTCAAACACACACGCACCTTATGGGGTTGAATGATATTTCTACTCAACCGTCGCGTTGACTCCTCCTTTCCAATACTTTTTAGACAGAAATGAGATAGCGGATCAGAGTGGCGCAGCGGAAGCATTTGGAAGCTTTTTACACGATATAGTTACTTTTCTATTCTTTTGAAAATTGTGACTTTTGTATTTTGTACAAATTATATGTGAAAATAATTATTTATACAACTATGAAAATATTACCGTTGCGCGTTTCTATCCAATTTTATTTTATAAATAAAAGGGTATTTTTTCGGGTCGTGACAAATCTAGTCTCACTGTACATGGAAGAGATAGTTAGACTGCATGGGGTACCCGTTAACATAATATGAAATAGGGACCCACAATTCACGTCTCGATTCTGGACGAGCTTCCAAAGACTGATGGAGACTGAGACAGAACTTAGTACCGCTTATTATATCTAGACAGATGGGCATATGGAATGTATGATATAAATGCTAGAGGACATGTTGAGGTCCTGTGCTTTAGAGTTCAAATGGAGTTAGAGAGAATACCTAACCCCAATAGAGTTCTCCTACAAAAATAGTTACCACAACAACATAGATAGCATTGTAGGAAAGGAAGTGCAGGTCACCGCTCTATTGGAATGAAATAGGAGAGAGATGAATCATAGGACTCGAATTAGTTTAGTTGACCATTGAGAAAGTTTCTTTGGTTAAGGAATGGCTTGAGGCTGTGTAGGATAGCCAAAAGAGTTGGGCAAATGACAAACTATGTTCCTTAGCATTTCAAGTAGGAGAAAAGGTTTACCTAAAGGTATCCTTGACGAATTGGGTAATTCAATTGGGCAAAGAAGGTAAACTCGACCTACAATACATTGGACCCTACTAGTTAATGGACTAAGTAAGAGAAGTTTCCTATCGGCTAGCCTTACCCCCTAACCTATCTCAAGTCCACAATGCCTTCCACGTATCCAAACTTCGACAATATGTGTAGGATGCTATTCATGTTTTGGATCTAGAACCTTTGGTAATAAAGAAAGATCTAAAATATGAAGTGGTACTCATAAGGGTACTGGACCGAAAGGAGAAGGTCTTGTGAAACAAAATCATTCCTTATGTGAAGGTTCAGTAGTCGAATCACTCTAAACAAGAAACCACATGGAAACTAGAAAAGACCATACTACAATGTTGCCCCGAGTTAATCTCGAGTTGAGGATGGCTCCAATTTTGAGGACAAAATTTTTCATGGGGGGAAAGGGGAGGAGGATGTGATACCCCTAAATTTTAGAACCAATTTACGCTGAAAGGGTAATAAGAAATCCCTAAGTAGCCGAATGGAAAGCTCCTCATCTCTTAGGCATAAAGTCTCAAGTTCGAATCCTAACTAGCGCAAATATTGAAAGGAATGGAAAGGTACATGTATATAAACTATCTTTTGGAATACGCTCGTATTTTCAAAGTGGTAAATTTTAACATGTGTTAGTTGTGCCAAAATGATGACTTGAATGGCCTTCAACGGCCATTAAGGGTCATGAATGGATGAACCTAGGCACAAGTATCAAAGGTTCATCCTAGATCACAACCCCTACCCTCTATTCAAACTCATATACAAACACACACATGGTTTTGCACTCACACACACATGGCAAGAGAAAGAGAGAGAGAGAGAGAGAGAGAGAGAGAGAGAGAGAAGATAATAGGAAACCCTAGCAAACGCCGTGTAGAGACTCTACAAACCGTAAGTACACCTCCATCTCATTGTTTAATTTTTCAACAATTATGTTATTTTGCATTAAAATTTACAATTAACTTGTAGGGAGGTGTGGGTGTGTTTGTGTTGGTAAGTGGTGTGAGAATGGTAAGACCGCGCGTGCGCACGGGGAGTGCCGAGGCCATCGCGTGCTAGCAAAAGGCCTAAAGCCAACCTTGCAAACAAATGAGCTTGGCCCGACTTATACTCATTCGTTGGCCACTCAACCCGATGAGTATGAATGTAACCGGGTTTGGGCTGGGGCTATATACATAGGCTTAATGAACAAAATAAAATTGAGTACATGATTAATGAACGAGATGAGTACTGGGATTAGAATAATAAGAGATAAGATTAGCACTAGAATGAGATCACTAATAAAAGAAGAATACGACACTTATAGATAGTGCTATGATATTTCAAGTTCAAGCTGAAAGAATTTAGCTTGGTTTAATTGGGAAGCCAATAATAAACGGTAAGTGCTCCTAACACCCTGTAGTTTATTTTCAAGCCATATTATAAATTACGGGATGTGTGCATCTTTAAGTCATTGCTCATGGTCATATTTTACATGCTCTAAGATGCTAGAAATCCATAAATGATCCCTAACACCCTATAGTATTTTTAGACTCTATGGTGAAATGAACAAATGTATGTGAACAGATGAAAGGAATTTCAAGATACTGCTTATTGTTTGCATCTTATGTTATTTTGTTGATGAGCGTCCGTAAATAATTCCATGCTCAAGTTACTTACTAGACTTATATGTATAATTGTTAATCATGTTGATATTCAGCCTTATCATTAGAAAGTATGCTTTGTAGTTCATGACTTTTGCATAGTAGGATAGGTCATGCATGCCACCCTAAATGCTTAAATGAATCTAAGAAACAAAGAAAGATGTTAAAATGGTTGAGGAGGGACAATTAGCATGCGATATATGCGAAATGGCATGCGCATCAGCGTAGGCAAAAGGGCCTAGACCTAGAGCCAGGGTATGCATAAGAGCATGAGACTGAGAGCCAACGTAATATGAATGAGCTTACGACTATGAACAATTGCGTAAGGGAATATGATTGGATTGCCGGCGTACACATAAGGGCCTACATTCAAAAATCAAAATAAGCAAAAGGGCCTATAATTAAGTTTCAACATGTGTGTAAGGGTATATGACTGAGAGCCAATTGCCTTGTGAAAGGGTATGTGACTGAGAACCTATGTTTGCGTAAGGGCATGTGATTGCAGGTTGGCCTATTGTGAAAGGGCTTGCAATCGACTATGTATAGGTGTGTGCTAGCTGCAACTCTAAGAGATAAAGGAAGGCATGCACTGCATCACGCATTACATAGTTAGTTGCTACTAAACCTTACATTGAATCATAATAATGAGAACAAGGGGTAAGAAGAGATGAATGTGATTAGAGGATGCACGAACCCCTTACTGAGCGAAGTGTCACTCATACCCCACAAATGTAACATTTTGCAAATGAATGGTATGCGGAAGAAGATGGTAGCGACCAGTTCTAGGGCTGATGGCATCAAACCTATAGAATAGAATAGAATAGAATAGAAATATCTTCTAAGATTTGGGAGTTGTATTATGGATTTTGGAATTGTGTATTTGTGATTTATGACATAGAAATATTTTCGTTGCTTATTATGTATGATATGGATGTATTCTAGTTTGTTCTGTATATGAGGATTTTTGTCCCTGAGCCAGTTGATGAGGAGATAGTGCTGCTCGGTGAATAGGGAGTGTCACTCTGGTCCTGCTTTTTTGTGTTACTAATGATATCACAGAAAAATTGAAGATGGGTGTTCTATTGGACGTCGATAATTAGGTTCATATATTGGATACATGTGAAGTATGAACGATTACCTCTATTTTGTTATGGATGCGATATTATTCATTGTCTGCAGGAGTGTAAGGAGGAGTTTTTGAGTTTGGAGTACGGTGAGTGGTTACGGTTTTCACCAAGAAAGGGGTTCAGATTGAAAAACCAATTAGAAATGGAAAAAAAAAAGAAGTTGTCAGCTCAATTAAACATTGAGGGTACAAAGTTAGCAAATTCATCCACCCTGATTTCTTGCAAAATCTCTTTAAGAAATTTTGGCTCCGCTTAATGATCCTGAAAGAGGAGATGTTGTTCAAAGGACCTTGGTACATGATGATCAGGTTTCTAACATCCCCAAATCAACTTCAGTCATGCTTACTGCTGATATGCCCATGAAAGATAATAGTAAGTTCATTGATGGTGTTGATAGTAGGGTACTTTACAATAATAATGACAGTTTGCAAGTTGGCATGTCTAGTGTTTCTAGCTTGAACAAAAATTTTCGTGTTTCTGATACACTTGACAACCTGCATCTTAATGATATTGGAGATGAATGTGGTTTTTGTGAACCACTACAGGAAAAACGGCATTTTCCGGCGGAAAATTCCGGCTGAATTCCGGCGGATTTTCCGCCGGAATTTTGAATTTCCGGCGGAATTCCGGCGGAAATCATTCCGCCCGAAAAAACACCCCCGGAATCCGGAATTCCGCCGGATTTTTCCCCCGGTAAGAAATTCCGGCGGAATATTCCGCCGGATTCCGTCCGGGGGAATATTCCCCCGATTTTCCGCCGGAACGCCGCGCACCGCCATCCTCCGGCCCGGACTGCCACTACGACGCCTCCGCCGGCCAGGACCTGCCGGAACCGCCGCCGCCTCCCCGGAACCGCCGCCGCTCCGCCTCTGCCGCCACCCGGAACCGCCGCCGCCGCTCCGCCTCCGCCGCCACCCGGACCCGCCACTGGAATAGTATTCCAAAATATTCAAATATTTGCAATTGTAGGGATTTGAACTCGTGACCTTGGGGTTGAATGACAAGCACTCCACCACCAGGCTATCCCTTGAAGTTGTGATAAGTTTTGTTTTGTGTTATACATATTATATATTTGTTTCATTATTCTTATTTTAATTATAATTAAAAGATAGTATAAATAATAATAGTTATAAGATAACATTGATAATATATAAACATATGTATTATATATACTATAGAAACATATATGTGTACCATATAAACATATGGATACGTATATATAAATATATTATAAATAATTAATAGTTAAAAAATAACATTGATACTATATAAAAATATATATTATATATACTATATAAACATATATGTGTACCATATAAGTATATGTATACCTATAAATATATTATAAATAATTAATAGTTAAAAGATAACATTGATAAAATATATAATTAAAATCTAGTAAAACTATAAATATATTATATATAATTAAAAGATAGTATAAATAATAATAGTTAAAAGATAGTATTGATACTATACAAACATATATATTATATAAACTATATAAACATATATAAACAATATAAACATATGTATACCTATAAATATATTATACATAACTAATAGATAGTATAAATAACAATAGTTAAAAAATAGTATTGATATTATATAAATATATATATATATATATATATAGATATTCTACATACTATATGAAAATATACTATATAAACATATGTATATAAAAATTTTAATTTGTTAAAAGAAAAAAATAATGAATGAACAATCACAATTTTTAAGGAAACAAAATAGTAGAAGTAATATTAACATCATTTATATTAAAATTATATATATTTCCCCAAAGAGTGTTTTAAAAAAAAATTGTGTAGTTAGTTGAATTTGAACCTAGGACCTCTTGAATACAAGTCTAAGACCTTGTCATTAAGCTAATTTAAAGTTTGTGTATCTTTTTGCCTAAATATTTAGTAAATTACGTTTTTAAATAAAAAAAAAAAAACCGGGGGAAATCCAGGGGAAAAAATTCAAAATTTACCCCGGTTTTAATTTTAAAAATTCAAAAAAAAAAAAAACCGGGGGATATTTTCCCCCGGTTTTTATTTAAAAAAATTAAAAAAAAACCGGGGGAATTTCCCCCCGGTTTTTTATTTAAAAAATTCAAAAAAAAACTGGGGGAAATTTTCCCCCGGAAATTCCCCCGGTTTTTATTTAAAAAAATTCAAAAAAAAAACCGGGGGAATTTTCCCCAGGTTTTCTCTCTAAAAAAGAAGGAAATTTTGCTCTTGCATGGACTTGAACTTGGGACCTCTTGGATACAAGCCTAATACCTTGCCATTGAGCTACTTCCAAGCTTGTGTTTTGTCTTGCCAAAATATATACTAATATTAAAGTTTTAATTAAAAAAAATTTAAAAAAAAAACCGGGGGAATTTTCCCCCGGATTTTCCCCCGGTTTTTATTTAAAAATTCAAAAAAAAAACCGGGGGAAATTTTCCCCCGGTTTTAATTTAAAAAATTCAAAAAAAAAAATCGGGGGAAATTTTCCCCCGGATTTTCTCCCGATTTTTATTTAAAAAAATTAAAAAAAAAATCGGGGGAATTTCCCCCCGGATTTTACCCCGGTTTTAATTTTAAAAATTCAAAAAAAAAAAACTGGGGGAAATTTTCCCCCGGTTTTTATTTAAAAAAATTAAAAAAAAAATCGGGGGAATTTCCCCCCGATTTTTTATTTAAAAAATTCAAAAAAAAACTGGGGGAAATTTTCCCCCGGAAATTCCCCCGGTTTTTATTTAAAAAAATAAAAAAAAAACCGGGGGAATTTTCCCCCGGATTTTAATTTAAAAAATTCAAAAAAAAAAAAACCGGGGGGAAATCCGGGGGAAAATTCCCCCGGTTTTTTTTTTAATTTTTTTAAATAAAAACCGGCGGAATTCCGGGGGAAAATTTCCCCCGGTTTAATTCCGCCGGAATCCGGCGTTTTTTCTGTAGTGAACCAAGTCTTGTAGATGCTAGTGCTTCTTTAATCAATGAGAAGAACAACCGACAATGCTCCAAGATTCTTTTTGGCTAGTGGGGAATTAAAGAAATCAACTATAAAACGAGGGTCTTCAAAATGATTGGCATGGGAGAAAAAATCTCATGAACGTGGGTCATTTGATGATACTCATATTATTAAAAAGAGAGGTACCCATGAGCATGCTGATGCAGAAAATGATGCCAATAATCGAGATAAACACAAAAATCATAAGAATGTGAGAGATGGTACTTTCTCCAACAAACCAGAGGTGATCGGTGGTGTATCCCCCGGTTGCCTATCACAATGAAAATCTAAGTTACAATTATTGTGGATTGGGGATTCCCACGACAATTGCTAATTTACAGTATTTGGTTAGGTCGCACACTTCTTCTATTAGTGGAGACTCGTGTTAGGGTTGACATGATACCATTTATAAAGACTTCTTTGTGGTTTACTCATTGTTTTAGTGTTCGAGATACTATTCACGGTGGGGGATTTGCTTGTTTGCGGTTAGAGGATGTATTTTTGAGTCTATTATCTTACTCTATTTATCACGTTGACTTTGTGGTTGAGGATAGGGCAAAGGGTTATTGGTGTCTCACTGGTTTCAGTGGAGGACCAGATAGTCATTTAAAATTTAAGTCTTGGGACTTATTGAGATACCTCTATTACTCATCTAACCTCCATTGGTTGGTTATGGAGGACTTTAATGAGATTTTTTCCCATTTTGAAAAAGCAGGAGGTGTTCTAAGAGCGAACTCAGCTATTATTGCTTTCCAAACTGTGATTACTAATTATGATCTTTCGAACTTGGGTTTTTCTGGATACCCCTTTACCTGGGATAATAACAAGAGAGACAAGCACTTTATTTATGAAAGATCGTATCTTTTTCTACTGCACATGTCTCTCATATTCTTTCCAGTGGTTCTGATCATCTATCCATTTTTTCGAATCTTTTTAGAGAAAAGGCAGTGTCTAGTAGTTATAAACAATTCTAGTTTGAATCCATGTGGAGTTGGGGACCCCTCTTGGGCTCATGTTATTTCTTTAGTTTGGTCCAGTTCAAGTGATTGGAATCAAAAAATTTCTGAGCGTTTTACTAACCTAAAAAATTGGAGCGATAGTGTTTTTGGGAATTTTTAGAAAAGAAGAATAAAACTTTTGATGATCTACATCATTTGGCTCTTGATTTCAGTTTTGAAGTAGTCCAAAATAGAGAGAAAATCAAGAAAGAATCAGCAAAAAAAAGTTCTTCCACACTAAAGCCTTCTTGAGATGGAAGGTAAATCAAATTTACTAGTCTTTTGGACTCTAACAATTGCTTACTTACGGGCCATGCTTTGGAGCATCATATTATACAATTCTACTCTGATTGTTTCATTCTGAGTCCCAAGATTTGCAGTCAATCAATCTTTTTTTCATTCCTATAAATGTTGATGATGATATGAATGGTGTTTTAGATAAACATTTTACAACAGAAGAGGTCAGAAAATGTCTAGTATGTGGTAGTAATCAACATATGCTTAGAAACTGCCCAAGGGCACGAAATCCTATTCAAATTCAAGAAGAAAGACCCAAGCTCCAACCATTGAAAAATCCAAAGTGAGAGGCAGAGTATATAGTTTGGACCGAGTTAACCTCTCAATCAGGTTAGAATCTGGGGGCCAGATTCCTTTAGAGGGGGGGGGGGGGGGGGAGTTGTGACATCCTGATTTTTTTTGGTCTAGCAACGATATAAAAATCGGTTCTTATAATATATGCGCATGCTTACTAATATTTCATATTTTGTACAATCCTTCTTTTATATGTGAATTAGTGATGTGATAATTACATGATTTTCGAAATCTTATGTCCTAAATTGCAATTTTCAAAAACATAACTAAAACATTTTTAATTTCTAGGAAATATACATATAATTTCAGATTTATAAAGATTAAAATTCATCATTTGGAATTTTTCTAAATAAATTATGAATTTTAGGATTTTAGGCCTTAAAACTTTAATTTATGCCCTTAAACTCTAATTTTCGGGTTTTACAACCATAAATAAATACAAATTCGAATTTTTAATTAAATAAAGATATGATTTCAGATTTTATAATATTAGGACAATACATATCAGATTTTATCAGATTTTATTTGATTTTATTTGATTTGTGTTCATATTTTATTGAAATATCTTATCTTATCTTATCCTATCTTAGCCTATCTTAATCCTGTCTCATCTTATCTTATTTATCTTATCCTATCTTAATCATATCTTAATCCTATCTTACCTTATCCTATCTTATCCTATAAATTGACCTTATATTATTAAAATACTATTTCTTGCCCTAAACTCTATAAAAAGGGGGCCATTGTCTTCATTCTTGCCCCCCCCCCCACACACAAAAAAACCCCACCTAAAAACACACACCCACATTCACTCCACTCTCAACACACAAAACACTCTCTATTCATAGCATATCTTCCACACACATATATATATCATTAAACCCTTCTTTTTTTACACATATATACCTATTAGCCTTCTATATACTCCCTTGTTTCCCTCAAACAATCTTAAAGGAAGTCAAGTTGATCTAGCCAAAACAAATCTATAAACTTGATAAACTCCTAAGGTGAGTGCTTTTTACCTTCCTCGCTGGGGCATTGAACTATATGTAGTAAATATCTTCGTATTGCCTACCTTGTCTGATTTACATTATCCAAATCTTTTGGAATTATTTCTTACTTTCTACGTTTCGCAAAGTATCTTTATGAGTTATAAGTCAAGTTACACCGAAAATTATTTCATTTATGATATTGTTAGTTATATTAGTTTCAAAAATGATTTATTGACACCCTTGGGATATCATGTTTCAATTATGTTTTTATGTATCTCTGGTGTTGGAAACAAGCTATTATTTTATTGAAAGTTTGTAAGCCATTCTGTCTTAATATGATCTAAGATACCCTTGGGGATGCCCTTGGGAAGTTTGGGCCCAGGTAACGTTAGCGGGCTATGTCGGGCGGAATGGACCGTCGATAGAACCTTCTACGTGATACCATTCTGTTGGACCTGATTCCTACATACAGTTGGAGGTTAATTGTAGTAGGGATTGGCTCGGTGTATTGCACGGGCACGTGGTACATCTACTGTTTATTCATTTACCATTGTCAAGGTCGCTCCTTGACACAAAGGGGAGGCATAGGATTTTATGATATGTTTTATCTGTTTTGGGTAGTAATAAGGTTGGAGAATTCCGTTCATATGGCTCTCCATCCGTCTTGTTTCAAGTTTGTGTATACGCATTTTTAGGATTCTTTATTTGTTTGGTTTATGACTCTTATTTTTTCAGTTTATAGTCTATATGTATATTTCCCGCCTCGCTAAGTCGTTTGGACTTACCACGCCAAGTTCTTTTTGCTCATTGCCTCAGTTTCAGAAAATAGGTTGAGGAGACTCGGTTAAGGGGATTGGAGCTTTACCAACATTAGCACATAGTTGTTTATCCTGTATAGCAGACTGGCTTATTTAATAGAAAATGGAAAATCACTAGTTAAAGTTCTGTACTTGGATAGTTGTACCTTACAGTTCTATGTAAGTAAATTGCGTTTTTGTTATCTCGATTTTATTGTTGGGCAGTACTAAATAAGTTGCAAGTATTGCGTAACGATTGGAAAAAAAAATCGGTACTTCAGCAGGACCGTTAAGTGAGCCCTACTCGTATAGGATGATCCTAGCGAGCCGGGTGTCCCAATAACAAAAAAACAGTAAAGTGTAATTCATGTAAACAAATTTTTTTTTGAGATAGTAGAAATATAATATTGAAAAAAATAGAGATACTTATGTTAGTTTATTTTTAGCATTAGATAGTTTACAAGTTGTTTCGAAGATATAAGTTAGGGTAGTTTATTTTTTATTTTTGTTTTTGGAGCTTAATAAGCTTCTTTATTTTAAAATTACCAAATATTTTTGAGGAGTTTATAAGCTTTCAAACAACTTATAAGATGTTTTGAGGACTTGTAAGCTCAGCAAAAACTCTCTAAGTGTAATGATGATAAACTAATAATGTATAATTAATTTCATGTAAATAAATATTTTTTGAGATAGCGAGAATGCTATATCCAAAAAAAATATTTATATCATTTTAACTTTTGGTTCAATAGCTTGTATGTTGTTTTTTGAAAAAAGTTGGGGAGCGTACTCTTTTTTTTTTTTTTTTTGGAGCTTATAAGCTCCTTACAAGTTACAACTTATTTTTTGAGCTAATAAGCTCCTTTATTTAAAAATTACAAAATAATTTTTAGAAACTTATAAGATTTCTAACATATTATAAAATGTTTTGAGAAGCTCATAAAATTTAGCCAAACACTCACTAGGTATACATGAGTATATTAGCGAACATGGGAAATATCCTATCTCATATTGCAAGTTTATGACTATTTATACAAAAGAGAGACATTTAAGCATGCAATATGGCATTAAGGGAAGCCTCGTTTTTTTTTTTTTTTTTTTTTGTTAAACTACAATTTTGCTCAAATGAGACTAAGTTCAAATAATACAAGAACACCAATGACTCAAGACAGATTCTTAGGACATAGGCCCAAAAGAAATTGTCAAATGCGGATTTGTTTGGCCAAACCCAATAACCTAATTCATTGTCTCTCCACAAATCTCAGTAGGACAATATGTAATCGAACACGGAAAACAAATGGACCTTACCCACTATTACTATCTCACCAAGCCACATACTTGCTTAATACCCAT
>CM047886.1:10526011-10592338 GCA_026212405.1 Petrea volubilis
CCATTGAGAAAGTTTCTTTGGTTAAGGATGGCTTGAGCTGTGTAGGATAGCCAAAAGAGTTGGGCAATGACAAACTATGTTCCTTAGCATTTCAAGAGTAGGAGAAAGGTTTACCTAAGGTATCCTTGACGAATTGGGTAATTCAATGGGCAAAGAAGGTAAACTCGACCTACAATACATGGCCCCTACTAGTTAATGGACTAAGTAAGAGAGTTTCCTATCGGCTAGCCTTACCCCCTAACCTATCTCAAGTCCACAATGCCTTCCACGTATCCAAACTTCGACAATATGTGTAGGATGCTATTCATGTTTTGGATCTAGAACCTTGGTAATAGAAAGATCTAAAATATGAAGTGGTACTCATAAGGGTACTGGACCGAAAGGAGAAGGTCTTGTGAAACAAAATCATTCCTTATGTGAAGGTTCAGTAGTCGAATCACTCTAAACAAGAAACCCATGGAAACTAGAAAAAGACCAACTACAATGTTGCCCCGAGTTAATCGAGTTGAGGATGGCTCCAATTTTGAGGACAAAATTTTTCATGGGGGAAAGGGGAGGAGGATGTATACCCCTAAATTTTAGAACCAATTTACGCTGAAAGGGTAATAAAATCCCTAAGTAGCCGAATGGAAAGCTCCTCATCTCTTAGGCATAAAGTCTCAAGTTCGAATCCTAACTAGCGCAAATATTGGAAAGAATGGAAAGGTACATGTATATAAACTATCTTTGGGATACGCTCGTATTTTCAAAGTGGTAAATTTTAACATGTGTTAGTTGTGCCAAAATGATGACTTGAATGGCCTTCAACGGCCATTAAGGGTCATGAATGGATGAACCTAGCACAAGTATCAAAGGTTCATCCTAGATCACAACCCCTACCCTCTATTCAAACTCATATACAACACACACATGGTTTGCACTCACACACACATGGCAAGAGAAGAGAGAGAGAGAGAGGAGAGAGAGAGAGAGAGAGAATCGATAGGAAACCCTAGCAAACGCCGTGTAGAGACTCTACAAACCGTAAGTACACCTCCATCTCATTGTTTAATTTTTCAACAATTATGTTATTTTGCATTAAAATTTACAATTAACTTGTAGGGAGTGTGGGTGTGTTTGTGTTGGTAAGTGGTGTGAGAATGGTAAGACCGCGCGTGCGCACGGGGAGTGCCGAGGCCATCGCGTGCTAGCAAAAGGCCTAAAGCCAACCTTGCAAACAAATGAGCTTGGCCCGACTTATACTCATTCGTTGGCCACTCAACCCGATGAGTATGATTAACCGGGTTTGGGCTGGGGCTATATACATAGGCTTAATGAACAAAATAAAATTGAGTACATGATTAATGAACGAGATGAGTACTGGGATTAGAATAATAAGAGATAGATTAGCACTAGAATGAGATCACTAATAAAGAAGAATACGACACTTATAGATAGTGCTATGATATTTCAAGTTCAAGCTGAAAGAATTTAGCTTGGTTTAATTGGGAAGCCAATAATAACGGTAAGTGCTCCTAACACCCTGTAGTTTATTTTCAAGCCATATTATAAATTACGGATGTGTGCATCTTAAGTCATTGCTCATGGTCATATTTACATGCTCTAAGATGCTAGAAATCCATAAATGATCCCTAACACCCTATAGTATTTTTAGACTCTATGGTGAAAATGAACAAATGTATGTGAACAGATGAAAGGAATTCAAGATACTGCTTATTGTTGCATCTTATGTGATTTTGTTGATGAGCGTCCGTAAATAATTCCATGCTCAAGTTACTTACTAGACTTATATGTATAATTGGTTAATCATGTTGATATTCAGCCTTATCATTAGAAAAGTATGCTTTGTAGTTCATGACTTTGCATAGTAGGATAGGTCATGCATGCCACCCTAAAATGCTTAAATGAATCTAAGAAACAAAGAAAGATGTTAAAATGGTTGAGGAGGGACAATTAGCATGCGATATATGCGAAATTGGCATGCGCATCAGCGTAGGCAAAGGGCCTAGACCTAGAGCCAGGGTATGCATAAGAGCATGAGACTGAGAGCCAACGTAATATGAATGAGCTTACGACTATGAACAATTGCGTAAGGGAATATGATTGGATTGCCGGCGGACACATAAGGGCCTACATTCAAAAATCAAAATAAGCAAAAGGGGCCTATAATTAAGTTTCAACATGTGTGTAAGGGTATATGACTGAGAGCCAATTGCCTTGTGAAAGGGTATGTGACTGAGAACCTATGTTTGCGTAAGGGCATGTGATTGCAGGTTGGCCTATTGTGAAAGGGCTTGCAATCGACTATGTATAGGTGTGTGCTAGCTGCAACTCTAAGAGATAAAGGAAGGCATGCACTGCATCACGCATTACATAGTTAGTTGCTACTAAACCTTACATTGAATCATAATAATGAGAACAAGGGGTAAGAAGAGATGAATGTGATTAGAGGATGCACGAACCCCTTACTGAGCGAAGTGTCACTCATACCCCACAAATGTAACATTTTGCAAATGAATGGTATGCGGAAGAAGATGGGAGCGACCAGTTCTAGGCTGATGGCATCAAACCTATAGAATAGAATAGAATAGAATAGAAATATCTTCTAAAGATTTGGGGAGTTGTATTATGGATTTTGGAATTGTGTATTGTGATTTATGACATAGAAATATTTTCGTTGCTTATTATGTATGATATGGAGGTATTCTAGTTTGTTCTGTATATGAGGGATTTTGGTCCCTGAGCCAGTTGATGAGGAGATAGTGCTGCTCGTGAATAGGGAGTGTCACTCTGGTCCTGCTTTTTGTGTTACTAATGATATCACAGAAAAATTGAAGATGGGTGTTCTATTGACGTCGATAATTAGGTTCATATATTGGATACATGTGAAGTATGAACGATTACCTCTATTTTGTTATGGATGCGATATTATTCATTGTCTGCAGGAGTGTAAGGAGGAGTTTTTGAGTTTGGAGTACGGTGAGTGGTTACGGTTTTCACCAAGAAAGGGGTTCAGATTGAAAAAACCAATTAGAAATGGAAAAAAAAAAAGAAGTTGTCAGCTCAATTAAACATTGAGGGTACAAAGTTAGCAAATTCATCCACCCTGATTTCTTGCAAAATCTCTTTAAGAAATTTTGGCTCCGCTTAATGATCCTGAAAGAGGAGATGTTGTTCAAAGGACCTTGGTACATGATGATCAGGTTTCTAACATCCCCAAATCAACTTCAGTCATGCTTACTGCTGATATGCCCATGAAAGATAATAGTAAGTTCATTGATGGTGTTGATAGTAGGGTACTTTACAATAATAATGACAGTTTGCAAGTTGGCATGTCTAGTGTTTCTAGCTTGAACAAAAATTTTCCGTGTTTCTGATACACGTGACAACCTGCATCTTAATGATATTGGAGATGAATGTGGTTTTTGTGAACCACTACAGGAAAAACGGCATTTTCCCGGCGGAAAATTCCGGCTGAATTCCGGCGGATTTTCCGCCGGAATTTTGAATTTCCGGCGGAATTCCGGCGGAAATCATTCCGCCCGAAAAAACACCCCCGGAATCCGGAATTCCGCCGGATTTTTCCCCCGGTAAGAAATTCCGGCGGAATATTCCGCCGGATTCCGTCCGGGGGAATATTCCCCCGATTTTCCGCCGGAACGCCGCGCACCGCCATCCTCCCGGCCCGGACCTGCCACTACGACGCCTCCGCCGGCCAGGACCTGCCGGAACCGCCGCCGCTCCCCGGAACCGCCGCCGCTCCGCCTCTGCCGCCACCCGGAACCGCCGCCGCCGCTCCGCCTCCGCCGCCACCCGGACCCGCCACTGGAATAGTATTCCAAAATATTCAAATATTTGCAATTGTAGGGATTTGAACTCGTGACCTTGGGGTTGAATGACAAGCACTCCACCACCAGGCTATCCCTTGAAGTTGTGATAAGTTTTGTTTTGTGTTATACATATTATATATTTGTTTCATTATTCTTATTTTAATTATAATTAAAAGATAGTATAAATAATAATAGTTATAAGATAACATTGATAATATATAAACATATGTATTATATATACTATAGAAACATATATGTGTACCATATAAACATATGGATACGTATATATAAATATATTATAAATAATTAATAGTTAAAAAATAACATTGATACTATATAAAATATATATTATATATACTATATAAACATATATGTGTACCATATAAGTATATGTATACCTATAAATATATTATAAATAATTAATAGTTAAAAGATAACATTGATAAAATATATAATTAAAATCTAGTAAAACTATAAATATATTATATATAATTAAAAGATAGTATAAATAATAATAGTTAAAAGATAGTATTGATACTATACAACATATATATTATATAAACTATATAAACATATATAAACAATATAAACATATGTATACCTATAAATATATTATACATAACTAATAGATAGTATAAATACCAATAGTTAAAAATAGTATTGATATTATATAAATATATATATATATATATATAGATATTCTACATACTATATGAAAATATACTATATAAACTATGTATATAAAAATTTTAATTTGTTAAAAGAAAAAAATAATTGAATGAACAATCACAATTTTTAAGGAAACAAAATAGTAGAAGTAATATTAACATCATTTATATTAAATTATATATATTTCCCCAAAGAGTGTTTTAAAAAAAAATTGTGTAGTTAGTTGAATTTGAACCTAGGACCTCTTGAATACAAGTCTAAGACCTTGTCATTAAGCTAATTTAAGTTTGTGTATCTTTTTGCCTAAATATTTAGTAAATTACGTTTTTAAATAAAAAAAAAAAAACCGGGGGAAATCCAGGGGAAAAAATTCAAATTTACCCCGGTTTTAATTTTAAAAATTCAAAAAAAAAAACCGGGGGATATTTCCCCCGGTTTTTATTTAAAAAAATTAAAAAAAAAACCGTTGGGAATTTCCCCCCGGTTTTTTATTTAAAAAATTCAAAAAAAAACTGGGGGAAATTTCCCCCGGAAATTCCCCCGTTTTTATTTAAAAAAATTCAAAAAAAAAAACCGGGGGAATTTCCCCAGGTTTTCTCTCTAAAAAGAAGGAAATTTTGCTCTTGCATGGACTTGAACTTGGGACCCTCTTGGATACAAGCCTAATACCTTGCCATTGAGCTACTTCCAAGCTTGTGTTTTGTCTTGCCAAAATATATACTAATATTAAAGTTTTAATTAAAAAAAATTTAAAAAAAAAACCGGGGGAATTTTCCCCGGATTTTCCCCCGGTTTTTATTTAAAAATTCAAAAAAAAAACCGGGGGAAATTTCCCCGGTTTTAATTTAAAAAATTCAAAAAAAAAAAAATCGGGGGAAATTTTCCCCCGGATTTTCTCCCCGATTTTATTTAAAAAAATTAAAAAAAAAATCGGGGGAATTTCCCCCCGGATTTTACCCCGTTTTAATTTTAAAAATTCAAAAAAAAAAAACTGGGGGAAATTTTCCCCCGGTTTTTATTTAAAAAAATTAAAAAAAAAATCGGGGGAATTTCCCCCCGATTTTTTTATTTAAAAAATTCAAAAAAAACTGGGGGAAATTTTCCCCCGGAAATTCCCCCGGTTTTTATTTAAAAAAAATAAAAAAAAAACCGGGGGAATTTTCCCCCGGATTTTAATTTAAAAAATTCAAAAAAAAAAAAAACCGGGGGGAAATCCGGGGGAAAATTCCCCCGGTTTTTTTTTTAATTTTTTTAAATAAAAACCGGCGGAATTCCGGGGAAAATTTCCCCCGGTTTAATTCCGCCGGAATCCGGCGTTTTTTCTGTAGTGAACCAAGTCTTGTAGATGCTAGTGCTTCTTTAATCAATGAGAAGAACACCGACAATGCTCCAAGATTCTTTTTGGCTAGTGGGGAATTAAAGAAATCAACTATAAAACGAGGGTCTTCAAAATGATTGGCATGGGAGAAAAAATCTCATGAACGTGGGTCATTTGATGATACTCATATTATTAAAAAGAGAGGTACCCATGAGCATGCTGATGCAGAAAATGATGCCAATAATCGAGATAAACACAAAAATCATAAGAATGTGAGAGATGGTACTTTCTCCAACAAACCAGAGGTGATCGGTGGTGTATCCCCCGGTTGCCTATCACAATGAAAATCTTAAGTTACAATTATTGTGGATTGGGGATTCCCACGACAATTGCTAATTTACAGTATTTGGTTAGGTCGCACACTTCTTCTATTAGTGGAGACTCGTGTTAGGGTTGACATGATACCATTTATAAAGACTTCTTTGTGGTTTACTCATTGTTTTAGTGTTCGAGATACTATTCACGGTGGGGGATTTGCTTGTTTGCGGTTAGAGGATGTATTTTTGAGTCTATTATCTTACTCTATTTATCACGTTGACTTTGTGGTTGAGGATAGGGCAAAGGGTTATTGGTGTCTCACTGGTTTCAGTGGAGGACCAGATAGTCATTTAAAATTTAAGTCTTGGGACTTATTGAGATACCTCTATTACTCATCTAACCTCCATTGGTTGGTTATGGAGGACTTTAATGAGATTTTTTCCCATTTTGAAAAAGCAGGAGGTGTTCTAAGAGCGAACTCAGCTATTATTGCTTTCCAAACTGTGATTACTAATTATGATCTTTCGAACTTGGGTTTTTCTGGATACCCCTTTACCTGGGATAATAACAAGAGAGACAAGCACTTTATTTATGAAAGATCGTATCTTTTTCTACTGCACATGTCTCTCATATTCTTTCCAGTGGTTCTGATCATCTATCCATTTTTTCGAATCTTTTTAGAGAAAAGGCAGTGTCTAGTAGTTATAAACAATTCTAGTTTGAATCCATGTGGAGTTGGGGACCCCTCTTGGGCTCATGTTATTTTCTTTAGTTTGGTCCAGTTCAAGTGATTGGAATCAAAAAATTTCTGAGCGTTTTACTAACCTAAAAAATTGGAGCGATAGTGTTTTTGGGAATTTTTAGAAAAGAAGAATAAAACTTTTGATGATCTACATCATTTGGCTCTTGATTTCAGTTTGAAGTAGTCCAAAATAGAGAGAAAATCAAGAAAGAATCAGCAAAAAAAAGTTCTTCCACACTAAAGCCTTCTTGAGATGGAAGGTAAATCAAATTTACTAGTCTTTTGGACTCTAACAATTGCTTACTTACGGGCCATGCTTTGGAGCATCATATTATACAATTCTACTCTGATTGTTTCATTCTGAGTCCCAAGATTTGCAGTCAATCAATCTTTTTTTCATTCCTATAAATGTTGATGATGATATGAATGGTGTTTTAGATAAACATTTTACAACAGAAGAGGTCAGAAAATGTCTAGTATGTGGTAGTAATCAACATATGCTTAGAAACTGCCCAAGGGCACGAAATCCTATTCAAATTCAAGAAGAAAGACCCAAGCTCCAACCATTGAAAAATCCAAAGTGAGAGGCAGAGTATATAGTTTGGACCGAGTTAACCTCTCAATCAGGTTAGAATCTGGGGGCCAGATTCCTTTAGAGGGTGGGGGGGGGGGGGGGGGAGTTGTGACATCCTGATTTTTTTTGGTCTAGCAACGATATAAAAATCGGTTCTTAGAATATATTCGCATGCTTACTAATATTTCATATTTTGTACAATCCTTCTTTTATATGTGAATTAGTGATGTGATAATTACATGATTTTCGAAATCTTATGTCCTAAATTGCAATTTTCAAAAACATAACTAAAACATTTTTAATTTCTAGGAAATATACATATAATTTCAGATTTATAAAGATTAAAATTCATCATTTTGGAATTTTTCTAAATAAATTATGAATTTTAGGATTTTAGGCCTTAAAACTTTAATTTTATGCCCTTAAACTCTAATTTTCGGGTTTTACAACCATAAATAAATACAAATTCGAATTTTTAATTAAATAAAGATATGATTTCAGATTTTATAATATTAGGACAATACATATCAGATTTTATCAGATTTTATTTGATTTTATTTGATTTGTGTTCATATTTTATTGAAATATCTTATCTTATCTTATCCTATCTTAGCCTATCTTAATCCTGTCTCATCTTATCTTATTTTATCTTATCCTATCTTAATCATATCTTAATCCTATCTTACCTTATCCTATCTTATCCTATAAATTGACCTTATATTATTAAAATACTATTTCTTGCCCTAAACTCTATAAAAAGGGGGCCATTGTCTTCATTCTTGCCCCCCCCCCCACACACAAAAAAACCCCACCTAAAAACACACACCCACATTCACTCCACTCTCAACACACAAAACACTCTCTATTCATAGCATATCTTCCACACACATATATATATCATTAAACCCTTCTTTTTTTACACATATATACCTATTAGCCTTCTATATACTCCCTTGTTTCCCTCAAACAATCTTAAAGGAAGTCAAGTTGATCTAGCCAAAACAAATCTATAAACTTGATAAACTCCTAAGGTGAGTGCTTTTTACCTTCCTCGCTGGGGCATTGAACTATATGTAGTAAATATCTTCGTATTGCCTACCTTGTCTGATTTACATTATCCAAATCTTTTGGAATTATTTCTTACTTTCTACGTTTCGACAAAGTATCTTTATGAGTTATAAGTCAAGTTACACCGAAAATTATTTCATTTATGATATTGTTAGTTATATTAGTTTCAAAAATGATTTATTGACACCCTTGGGATATCATGTTTCAATTATGTTTTTATGTATCTCTGGTGTTGGAAACAAGCTATTATTTTATTGAAAGTTTGTAAGCCATTCTGTCTTAATATGATCTAAGATACCCTTGGGGATGCCCTTGGGAAGTTTGGGCCCAGGTACACGTTAGCGGGCTATGTCGGGCGGAATGGACCGTCGATAGAACCTTCTTACGTGATACCATTCTGTTGGACCTGATTCCTACATACAGTTGGAGGTTAATTGTAGTAGGGATTGGCTCGGTGTATTGCACGGGCACGTGGTACATCTACTGTTTATCATTTACCATTGTCAAGGTCGCTCCTTGACACAAAGGGGAGGCATAAGGATTTTATGATATGTTTATCTGTTTTGGGTAGTAATAAGGTTGGAGATTCCGTTCATGGCTCTCCATCCGTCTTGTTCAAGTTTGTGTATACGCATTTTTTATGATTCTTTATTTTGTTGGTTTATGACTCTTATTTTCAGTTTATATATCTATATGTATATTTCCCGCCTCGCTAAGTCGTTTGGACTTACCACGCCAAGTTCTTTTTGCTCATTGCCTCAGTTTCAGAAAATAGGTTGAGGAGACTCGGTTAAGGGGATTGGAGCTTTACCAACATTAGCACATAGTTGTTTATCCTGTATAGCAGACTGGCTTATTTAATAGAAAATGGAAAATCACTAGTTAAAGTTCTGTACTTGGATAGTTGTACCTTACAGTTCTATGTAAGTAAATTGCGTTTTTGTTTATCTCGATTTTATTGTTGGGCAGTACTAAATAAGTTGCAAGTATTGCGTAACGATTGGAAAAAAAAATCGGTACTCAGCAGGACCGTTAAGTGAGCCCTACTCGTATAGGATGATCCTAGCGAGCCGGGTGTCCCAATAACAAAAAAACAGTAAAGTGTAATTTCATGTAAACAAATTTTTTTTTGAGATAGTAGAAATATAATATTGAAAAAAATAGAGATACTTATGTTAGTTTATTTTTTAGCATTAGATAGTTTACAAGTTGTTTCGAAGATATAAGTTAGGGTAGTTTATTTTTTATTTTTGTTTTGGAGCTTATAAGCTTCTTTATTTTAAAATTTACCAAATATTTTTGAGGAGTTTATAAGCTTTCAAACAACTTATAAGATGTTTTGAGGAACTTATAAGCTCAGCAAAAACTCTCTAAGTGTAATGATGATAAAAACTAATAATGTATAATTAATTTCATGTAAATAAATATTTTTTGAGATAGCGAGAATGCTATATCCAAAAAAAATTATTTATATCATTTTAACTTTTGGTTCAATAGCTTGT
Organism: Petrea volubilis; assembly: GCA_026212405.1. Taxonomy (NCBI): domain Eukaryota; kingdom Viridiplantae; phylum Streptophyta; class Magnoliopsida; order Lamiales; family Verbenaceae; genus Petrea; species Petrea volubilis. The sequence continues at coordinate 10,536,033 of CM047886.1, forward strand.
ATGTTGTTTTTTGAAAAAAGTTGGGGGAGCGTACTCTTTTTTTTTTTTTTTTGGAGCTTATAAGCTCCTTACAAGTTACAACTTATTTTTTGAGCTAATAAGCTCCTTTATTTAAAAAATTACAAAATAATTTTTAGAAACTTATAAGATTTCTAACATATTATAAAATGTTTTGAGAAGCTAATAAAATTTAGCCAAACACTCACTAGGTATACATGAGTATATTAGCGAACATGGGAAATATCCAATCTCATATATGCAAGTTTATGAACTATTTATACAAAAGAGAGACATTTAAGCATGCAATATGGCATTGAAGGGAAGCCTCATTTTTTTTTTTTTTTTTTTTTGTTAAACTACAATTTTGCTCAAAATGAGACTAAGTTCAAATAATGACAAGAACACCAATGACTCAAGACAGATTCTTAGGACATAGGCCCAAAAGAAATTGTCAAAATGCGGATTTGTTTGGGCCAAACCCAATAACCTAATTCATTGTCTCTCCACAAATCTCAGTATGACAATATGTAATCGAACACGGAAAACAAATGTACCTTACCCACTATTACTATCTCACCAAGCCCACATACTTGCTTAATACCCATGAACCCCAAAATAGTCAAAGATTACTCATATAACCCGATTACCTTTATATATTAAGCGTCTTGAATTGGATTCAACTTTATTGTGACTTCACATAGAGCCAACAACGAATGTTTACAATTGCAGCGGGGACTTATTAAATCAATCCTGTTACAGACAACATCTAGACCTTTAAGTTGTATCAACTCGAGTTATACGCATGGTTAGCAGTGGAGGTGACAAAATGGTTTTGCATTCAGTTTGGGCCTGAAAACAAAAAATCACTTTGACACAAAAGTGCGCCAACCGTATGGTTTGACAGTTAAGTTCAAAAGTGGTCAAGAAAAACTTTAATTTTCTGGGCTTAGTTAAGGGTCATCCTGAATTCATAAAATAAATTCAAATCGACGCATAGAGGAATCCATGTGCATGCTATTTGAGCTTAAAAATGAATTTTTGTATAGGTTTGGAGTGGGTTGGTTCTGGTTTTTTTCGCCACACCGAAATAAAATTAATATGACCCAAGTCACTTTGACTCGTGTTGAACAACCCACGTTAGAGGCCAATGGCCTAGTCAACAAAAAAATAGCAAATAGAAAGTAAAATAAATACAATAAAGTTAATTTTAAATCACTTACTTTCAGGGATTATTAGATGGAGAATAACAGATTGACTAAAAATAGGCATTGTTATACCTAGACATGCCTAAAATAAATGCCTAAATTCAAATAAGGTAGCCTAACTACCATGTCCAAGAAACAAAGGCGGCCATTCATTTTCTAATGGCCAAGCTTGAATAAGCTATCCAGCTCCAAAAATAAAGGGGCATGGTTGTGGCTTGAAAGCTATAAAAGGGAGCTGGATTCACCATTTGTTTGGGCCTAGAAACAAATTTTTGTTTAAGTTCGGAATGAGCTGGTTCTAGTTCCGTTCTCCAGGCCGAAATAAAATAAATATGGCCCAAGTCATTTCGATTCGTGTAGAGTAGCCCACGTCAGAAGCCCGAAACGGGTTGGACTGAAGGCCCAGGGCCTAGTCAGTAGAAAAATAGAAAATAGAAAATAAAATAAATACAATAAATTCAAAATCCCTTATTTTTAGGGGTTGTTAGGTGAAGAATAACAGATTGGCTAAAAGTAGGCATTGTTATATCTACACATGCCAAAAATAAAGGCCATGTGATGCTGAAATTTGAAATTCTAGTCAAGTGATATAACCACCAAGTCCAATAAACAAGGATGGCCATTCATTTCTAATGGCCAGGCTTGAATAAGCTATCCAGCTCCAAAAATAAAAGAAAGACGATTGTAGCTTGAAATCTATAAAAGGGGCTGGATCAATCAAACAAAGAACACACAACTTCAATCAACAAACACAACAACAACTCTCTCAATCAAGAAGTCATCACTTCTCTGATTTTTTCTTAGTTTAAATGAACAAAGAATAGCTTTAGTTCACTAGGTAGAAAACCGTTGCATGAATGTTTGTAGCCATGCCTCATTTGGCTCAAAATGAGATCATCAATGCATTCATTTGGTAGCGTCACGAGGTCGTAGCCATCACTCACTCGGATTGGCCCCAATTCGAGATGAGATATCAATGCGATGGAGTGGTACCCCGCATTCATATCGAGCGCATACATGAAGAGGAGTGCAGACGGAGTCAATCAATGCTCGTCGGAGTGAACAACCTCTGATTACATCCACAAGTAGATATGGCCGGAGTCATCAATGTGACCGATTTGTAGCTAGAGTTCTTATGGGCTGCTTAATGCATCTTTATCATAGATATGGCCTGAGTCATCAATGTGTATGTCTGTAGTCGAGTCTTGTAAGGTCCAAGTGGTGAGTAGCCATCGTCTTCGAATTCATTTGCTTTTCGTTTCAAGCTTTTTGATCCTTTTGATCTCTAAAGTACTAAATTGTTAAGTCCTACATTAAGTTGTAGGCAAGTAGAACCTTATGCGAGTGTTTGCCTACTCCGATGCAATCGTTTTTCAGATAGAAGTTTTAGGCGCATCACTTCACTTTTTCACTTCGAATCAACAAGACTTCACTCGTATGCTCTTGCACACTGGCACGGCCGCACCTGAACACCAAGAGCTCACTTCAAATTTACTGTTTTCCTATCGAACTCATCGAATTCAAACCCTGAGTGACCACTTCGGTGTAACCGCTGAAAATTTATGCAAACACATGCCAAATACCGAGAAGCAGTTAATAAAAGCAAGATAAGGAGTGTGAGCCTTATCCAACGAATTTTCAGGAGGGATGGTAAGGAGTGGTAGCCTTTACTGACTAATTTTTAGGAGGGATGGTGTAACCAAATTGTCAAAAAATAAAAAATAAAGGCTTGTGCTAAAATTATAAAGTCTTGTCCCTGACACTCAAATGTCAAAGGTGGAAGATGTTGTGGTTTGCTTCAGACGATGGAAAGTGTGACACCCCCCTCGCTAGGATCTTCCTATACGAGTAGGGCTCACTCAACGGTGTTGCTGAGTGCTTTTTTTTTTTCGAGTGGTACCCGATACTTGCATACTTATTTTACCCAATAACAAAATTGCGATAAAATAGACACGCAATTGACATACATAGAATTAATTGGTAATAATCTATCAAAGTACAACACTTTAAATAGCGAGCTTCTGTTTCCCATTTAACTAGCGAATCTTTTATACAGAATAAAGGCCTATATACTAATGACTTGTGACACACCGACCGCCTTAACCGAGTTCCCTCAATCTAATTTCCTGAAACTGAGGCAATGAACAGAAAGAAATAAGGGGTTAAGTCCAAATAACTTAGTGAGGCCAAATATAGATACGTATATATGCAGAAAATAAGATCCATAAAATCAATAAAGTAATGAATCACGGAAAAGTGCATTGTAGAATGAAGAGCGTACATACAAACTGAACAAGACGGATAGTGAGCCATGAACGAAATCTCCAACCTTATGACTACCCAAAACGGATAAACATAACAGAAATCCTTATGCCTCCCTCGTCAAGGAGCGACCTCTACATTAAACTAGACGGAGATGTATCACGCGTCCTTGCAATACATCGCTCCAATCTCTACTACAGTCATCCTCCGGCTGTATGTAGAAATTGGTTTCACGGAATGGTATCATATAAAAGGTTCCATCGACGGTCCGTTCCGCCCGATAAAATTCCTCTTATAAGTACCTGGGCCCAAACTTCCCAAGGGCGTCCCCAAGGGTAAACAGATATAACAAAACAGATATGTCTCACAAACTGTTGATAAAGCAATAACTTGTTTTTTACACCCGGGATACATAAAAATATAATTAAAATATGATATCCCAAAGGTGTCAAGAAATAATTTTTGGACAGATATAACTGACAATATCAGAAATGCAATGTTTTTAGATATAACTTGACTTACAATTTGGAGAAGTATTTTGTTGAAACGCGAGGAGCAAGATATAATTTCAGAAAGATTGGATAACATAAATACGATAGGGTAGGCTATACAAATAATAATATTTATAGCATATAGTTCATTGCCCCAGCAAGGAATGTAAAAGGCACTCACCTTAAGAGCTTATTGTCTCACCAAGTTTATGAATTAGGTCGACTATGTCAACTTGGTAATACCTTTTCAAGAGTGTTTTATGGAACTAAGGAGATGTATAGGGGGCTAATATGTGTATGTGTATGAAAAAGGAAGGGTTTATGTGTATATATATATGGGTAGGAGATATTCTATAAATATGGAGTGTTTTGTATGTTGAGAGCAAGGTTAGTGTGGGTGGGTGTGTCTTAGGCGGGATTTAGTGTGTTGTGGGATGAAAATGGGGTCCCAAGCTCCCCTATTTATAACAATTGTTGCAAGAAATAGGATTATTATATACTTTAAGTCATTTTCTAATTATTATTATCTTATCCAAATCTTATCATAATCTTATCCAATCTTATCATAATCTCATCTTATCTTATCAAATCTTATCTAATCTTATCTAACCTTATCCAATCTTATCATAATCTTATCCAATCTTATCATAATCTTATCTAATCTTATCAAATCTTATCATAATCTTATCCAATCTTATCATAATCTTATCTAATCTTATCAAATCTTATCAAATCTTAGCATTTAAGAACATTTATTAGGAGAAAATGACATTTTCGGATAACTATGTATATATATGTGATAAAACATGACCTATTATATAATATATACATATAAATTCGAAAATTACATGTATATATAGCTATATTTTTGAAATATATAAATATATTTATATATATGGCTTTTAAATAAATTAATAAGTTGTAATTTTTGAAAATAATATGAAGTACCCGGGGCATTATAGATCTATATATATAATTTCAATGTATAAAAATCGGGATGTCACAGAAAGGTATTGTACTCTTGAGTTATAAAAGAGTAAACACGTCAAGGAAAAGTACAATCAATACTCAATACACAAAGCCAATTAGAAGCATCAAGAAGTACATGTTTCCTTGATACTTTAGTTTAAATAAATCAAGATTAGCTAAGTTCATAATGGTAGAAAACTGTTTTAAATGAATCATCACTATACTCACCTCGTTCAAGATGGGATATCAATGTGATTTTATTTAAGGCGTCACTAGAGTCCTAAGTATACCTCACTTTGTCGAAGTGGATTATCAATGTGCTTTTAGTTGTATTCCATGTTCATATCGAGTGCCATGCATTAAGAAGTTATAACCGTGTTCATGTCGAGTGTCATGCATTAAGAAGTTATAATTGTAACTTGTTTTATTCACTTCGAATAGGATGTCTTATCAATGCGATTTCTTGTCATTTTTTGATCATAAGATTTTAATTGTTCTTTCAACCAAATTGCAAAGTCCTACCTTAGATTCTCATCTGCAGCTACTATTTCCACCCCTTTGGGTTTGATTGCTACAAATTTTTGAGTAAACAAATTCATGGGTTCAACAAAATTCAACTAGTTTTGAATTAGTTCAAGTTTTAAAATTATGTAGATGGGTTGAAACAAGTTGAATTCTAGCGGGTTTAATAATTTTAGGTTTTATATGAAATTCAAACAATCTCTAAATAGGTGTATGTGCGACCTAAATGGATCCAACTAAAAAGGATAGCTTGTAATTTTGTAAGATTTCATAACTTTGAAAAATGAGTAACAAGCTTGATCATGTATCTAACTTAAACTATATACTAGACAATAAGAAAAGATGTAGAATCTTAAGATATAGAGAGAGAAAAACGGTTTCGAAATTTTTTTTTCCTAGGGTTCCCTATGGAGTTTTGCTAGCCGTCTCTAGGGTTTTCTTGCTTCTGGCTATACTTGGTTCCTTCTTGGATCTTTGAATCATATTGTAGTGATTACGCTTTCTGCAGACTATGCTGAGACTTTACTTCCATCTACTAATTAGCGTTATAGTACCATGGCGAGAGAGTCGGAAACATTATGGCAAAAGTTTTCGCTTAGTGAAGAAGAAAGTTCTATTGTGGATCTGACTGGAAGCAAACCTGATGACCAACCTTGGTATCACAAGTGTGTGGTTGGGAGGCTCATTAAAAATAAGCCGTTGAATTTGAGGGCATTGTCCGACGCGTTTACGAATGCGTGGAGAATAACGCGGAGTTTGGAGCTTTTCGATGCCGGGGATGGACTTTTCATATATGAATTTGCACATCCTAAGGATAAGGAAAGGGTGTTACATGAGGGGCCTTCGCATTTTGATTAGCAACTGGTTATTCTTAAAGAGATTAAGTGTTTTGAGCAACTCTCTGATGTCTCTGAGACCATTGCCCATTTTGGATTCGAGTATGTGATTTACCTATGGACCGGTGACATAAAGCATCGCTGGAACTGATTAGGGAATGGGTAGGAGAGGTCTTGGAGGTTAAGGAGGAGGAGATCAATGCATTAGGGAAATATTATCGAGTACGGGTTATGGTCAATATCCTACAACCTTTATGGAGTGGGGTATGGATCACAAACACTAGGGGACATAAGGTGTAGGTCTATTTTCGATATGAAAAATTACCAAACTATTGCTACTAGTGTGGCTACCTTGGGCATGTGCATGTTGACTGTGATGACCAGTCGGAGGAGTTCGAATCAATGGATAAGTGGCCATTTGGTAAGAGCCTATGAGCCACCCCCTTACGTGAAAAAGCTACGACATAGGGTTTTGAGGGGAAGACCGCGACTGAACGAGGGAGTAGTAGTGGGGTTAGGGGGCTGTAGTGGGTGACGAAGAGACGCCATCGTGGAGATAGCTCCTATTTGGCTCCCTTTCCCGCAAATAGGGGGTAGAACGGGTAGAGAGGGAGGGTGAGACTGAACGGATGGACAAAACCACTAGCTCACGAATTGATGGAGGGACACGGGGCGGGTGGAGTATTCAGTTGGGGGAAGAATTGATGGGGGGGCTAGATGGTGTGGATAGGGGGACTACAAGAGACAAACGAGGGGTACAAGTATCGGGGTACGCTCGGGAGGGGGTAAGGAGGGAGAAGATGGTGGGGCTAAAAGGCACGGGGGAGAAGGGAAAATCTATAGGTGACACAGTTGAGGGGGCCGAGGGACAAAGCACGACTAGCAAAAAGCGAGTTAGAATCGATAGAGGAAGACAGCGGGCGAGAGGGATTCTTACATAGCAGTTATAAGGGAGAATGGATGGTGCATAGGGATGAGAAAATAAGGTGCATAGCCACCAAATGAGGAGGAGTGGGGGGTCGACGCTGCTGATGGTATGCCAAAGGAGAAGACGCTATGTATTGAGAATAAGGAAGGAGCAGATGTGGCAATGATTATGCCGGAGCCTGCCCCGCAGCCCCATTGGGACCAATGAGGTGCCTTAGATGGAACGTCCAAGGCTTGGGGAATCCTTGGAAGTTTTGAGCCCTTAAACAGCTGCTAAGGGCGAATTCCCCAAACATGGTCTTCGTCATGGAGATGAGACTCTACAACTTTGAGGTTGACAACAAACAGAGGTGTTTTGCTGCTTTTTATTTCTTTGTAGTTGACGTTATTGGTAGAGGTGGTGGTCTTATTTTGATGTGGAAAAAAGAATTTCCTATTTGAATAATTAATTATTCTCTTCGTCGTATCAAGTTTGAGTTTTTAGATAATAATAATAATAATAATAATATATGTCTTTGGTATGAATTGTGTGTGTATGGATGGCCGAAAAGGCAAAATAAGGTGCTCACATGGCAACTAATTATAGAACTCAGGGGGGACCCGCAAGATGTATTTCTATGTTTCAAGGATTTTAATGATATTTTGTTGTGTGATGAGAAGATTGGGGGCATGGAACGGAGTGGCACAAGTTTTGACGGTGTTCGGAATATTCTTATTGGCTGTGACTTTAATGATCTTGGTTTTGAGGGATATAAATTCACATGGAACAATGAAAGATTAAACGAGCATAACATTCAGGAGTGCCTCGACCGTTTTCTTAGTGATGCAGCGTGGTGGGATTTATATCCCTATCATTAGGTCCGACATCTGCCGGGCATTACTTCAGATCACTTGCCAGTATTGCTAACTACGGAGCAGTTGGCTCGACATGGGAAAGAAAAGGGACGGCGTTCCTTTCATTTTGAGGAAATGTGGATCCGGGATAGTGAGCGTGAAGAGGTGATTCATGAGGCATGGATGAGGATTCAGGGGGACTCACAGGATCTGGTGATGTACAAAATAGACAATTGTACAACAGCGTTACAATCATGGAATAAGAAAAAATTTGGCCACGTAGGAAGAAGACTCAAGCAGCTTTTCGAGAAACTTGACCAATGCCAATATATGACTCCGGATTTGAATACTTTATGCCGGCGGAAGTCATTACAAAAGGAAATTGATGAACAGTTAAAATGGGAAGAAATTATGTGGAGGCAATGTTCTAGAGTAGTTTGGCTAACTGAGGGTGACCGGTACACTAAATTCTTTCATACCAAAGCGTCTGAGAGACAAAGGGTAAATTTCGTTGATCATATCAATGACGAGAATGGCCAATGGCAGAGGGCGACACTGGTATTAAAAGGATAGTGACTGCAAATTTCTCAACCTTGTTCACTAGCGTGAACCCATTGGACTTTGCAGCACTAGAAGAAGCAGTGGAAAGTGCAATACCATCTGAATTGGTTTCTCAACTTGCGAGCCCTTTTACGACAGATGAGATACACCTAGCATTGAGGAAAATGCATCCTTCTAAAGCTCCCAGACTAGATTGTAACGACCCGGTAAATCCTTTATTTACATATTTTATATTATACAAAATTTATAGGATTATTTTGTGAGTTATTGATTTCTAGAGATTATTTTTTCAAATATGATTTTATTTGTGAACTAGTGAGCATTTTACTACCTAAATATTTATAAAATATTATAAATTCCAAATATTTTTAAACTTTTATGCATTTGATCCTTCTAAACTTCCAGAAATTTTTAATAGATTATTTTCAACTTTTACCTATTTTTCCAAGCATTTTAGTAATTTTCGGAAAACATTGTATTTAAGTTATTAATTCGAAATCTAATTTTTAAAATGCTTAATTATTATCCAAAAATTAAAATAATAATACAAATAAATATTCTAGGTTTTATTTGACTTATAAAATTTAATTTTCGAATTTTACAATTTTATTTCTATTTTTGGGCAATTTTCGAAAAATTGGCAAAACAAGGGGTATTTTGGTCTTTTCACCTCTCCAACCCCAAATTTCGTTTTTTCCTGAGAAATAAGCAATAAAATACTTAATAAATAAGAGTTTCAGAATATATATGTTTTTGTTTGATTTTAGTTGATTTTATTTTATATTTTATCAAAATATCTTTACTAATACATACTCTTGAACCTCATATACATAAATAACTATATATTAGTGGTGATGTACATGGCTACATATACACACACACACATACCCACATATATATACATGGTATTTAGTAAGAATAGGTGTAAGCATATATAGCCATGTATAATGTATGGAATAGGTATTTAGTTGAATTTAATAATTGGATATTTGTGTCTAATACATGGAAGATAATTACACAAGACCATATATACCAAAACCCTCATTTTTCAGCCATTTTTCCAGCCTAAAACCGTGCACTCTCTCTTGCTCTTACACTCTCTTTCATTTTTCCTCCAAACACTTCACTTCCTCCAAATTACTACACACTTTGAAGAACAAAGGTAGGAACTCTTCTTTATACCTTAAGTAGAGGGTTTTTCTTCTTCTTCTTGAGGAGATTAGGCAAGCTTCCATACTCTTGTGCCCAAGCAATGTAAAAGAACAAGCTTGAATGGCCTAGAGTGAGAGCTTTTGCCAAACATACCTCCAAGTTGAGGGTTTTAGTTATGTTGCTAGCTTCATGTTACTTTATAGTTCATTTTATCATGTTTAACTCTTGTTGGGAGGAAGTTGAAGGATGGATAGAATTATGAGCATGATCTTGAAGATCTTATGTGATTAGTATGCTTATTTGGAGTTCTATGTGCTTACTATGCTTTCTTGGAAAACTATGTGATTATTGTGCCTTTTTACAATAACATGGCATTCTTATGTTTTATTTGGATTATTATGTGAGTTCTATGCTTTATATGAAGTAGTATGAGACCATGATTCTTTAAGTGAGCTAGTAGGGGAATATCCTATGTTGTCTTGAAAGTAATTGTGAAGAAAGCTCCATATATCTATTTATTATACTTTATTGTATAGTTTTATGCCTACTTTGATGATTATAGAAATATATATATATATATATATCTATGTACGTATATATATAGATAAATATTTAAAGTATTGTTATCTATTCATTTAGCTAATTCATATTATATTAGGTATATATCTATATATATATATATATATAGTTATGTACGTATATATATATGTCTACTTATTATAGACTAATTATATACTTAGTAATACTTAGTAAGACTACTTTAATCTATATATATATATATATATGGTACGTATAAGTATATATATAATTACATTCATTTTATTAGTTTATATATATATGTAGATAATTTCAATCATCTTATATCTATATCACACTTTATATAGTTTATATATTTTTCTATCATCTTTATATATATAAACTTATCTATATCACATTTTATATATTTTATATATTTATATTAGTTATCTTTTAATCTATATATATATTTAAGTATATTTATACTAGTTATATTTTAGTCTTTATATTTATATATTTATACTAGTTATGTTTATATATTTATATTTATATTTTATCTATTTACATATTTTGCTAATATCTATTTACATATGCTTAATAAGCAAACATAAAGCTTTCATTTATAAGTGTGGAGCTTACTTTGCTAAACTGTGATTATGTGCATATGTGAACAAATTGCAATTGTGTGAATGGGCCCATATGTGCTCGAATGGTCTGGGGGGTGTTCCACCGGGACATACTATTGAGTAGCCGGGAGAGTTCACCACCCTTCCATCTCCTAATCCCCCCCTTGGGTAGACGGAGGGATCTACTCAAGAGAGAGGGTCGTAGAACAATACTAAGGCGTATGCCCGGGATACGACCATTGGAGGATAAGGCTGGCGGGAGAAATGTGCTGGTTGTTATTTCGGCCCGGGTAGTTATAAGGGTCACTGTCAGGTGACGAAAGGTAGAAAGTGTGAAATTATATATGTGCTATGTGTAACTAATGTGCACTTGACACCCGAGCACCTTATGTGTATAAAGAAGTGTTTCTACTCAACGTATGTTGATTCCATGTTATATTATATTTTAGATGCTTCCGAAGATAGCTTTTATGATGGTGAGGAGGAGGAACCTTTTGAAGCATTTTATTAGGAAGAAGGATGTAGGATTTTCCGCTGCGTACCTGTTTTGGGTTTTTGCTTTTGCTATGTATCAATAGTAAACTAGCAAGTCGAGACTCTCTTTTGTTGATGTACCCTTATGTAATGTACCTTATACGTTGTAATTAAAAATGTATGCATGTATGTAGCCAATAATGATAGTATTAATCTAATAATAGCCATAAGACTAATAATAATAATAAAGGGATTTCGGGGTCGTCATAAGATGGTATATCGGCTCGCTTCTACCAGAAGTAATGGCATATAGTGGGTGATGATGTGTGCAAGCTTGTCTTGGGTTTTCTGAACACAAGTAGCATGGCACCACAATTCAACCATACTTTGATTACGCTTATTTCGAAAGTTAAGAAGCCAACGTCTATAAAGGAGTTCCGGCCTATAAGCTTGTGTAATGTGGTGTACAAGCTTATGTCCAAGGTGATAGCCAATCGGCTAAAGAAGGTGCTTCTAGAACTTATACATGGTAGCCAATCGGCATTTGTTCCAGGCCGGTTGATTACATATAATACAATTGTGGTTTTTGAGATCTTTCACTCTATGCGGACTCCTGAAAGGAAATGAGAGTTTTATAGGGCTCAAACTAGATATGAGTAAAGCTTACGATAGAGTGGAGTGGGAATTTGTGGCTTGTGTGATGCAAATAATGCACTTCCCCACTCATTTCATCAATATGATTATGGTGTGTTTCAAGTCAATATTCTTTTCTGTTTTTATTAATGGAGCACCGTGTGGTTTCATTAAATCCGAATGCGAGCTGTGACAGGGTGACCCGATATCACCCTACCTGTTCCTGTTGTGCGCCGAGGGGCTTTCTGTGATGATTCGCAAGGCACAGGGGGATAGACTTATTCATGGATTTCGCATGTGCCGGGGAAGCCCCGAACTCTCAAATCTTTTCTTTGTTGACGATAGTCTTGTATTCTCAAAGGCAAATCAGGCTGAGGGGAACTTTGTCAAGGCAATTTTATAGTCCTATGAGGACATGTTTGGTCAAACGGTTAAGTTTGAGAAATCAAAAGTATATTTCAGCCATGCAGTTCTGGATATGTCTAGAGATGTCCCAAAGAATACCCTGCAGATTAAGTAGGTAAGCCAATTTCTAAAGTACCTCGGTCTGCCAACGCTGATTGGGAGGTCCAAGAGGTAGATTTTCGGATTACTAAAAGAGCGAATTTGGAAAAAACTTGAAGGCTGGAAGGGTAAGCTCCTATCTACTGCAAGAAGAGAGGTTTTGATCTAAACAATCGCCTAGGCTATGCCCCAGTACATGATGAGTGTTTTTCTACTCCCAAGCACCTTGTGTATGAATATGGAAGCTCTAATCAGCAAATTTTGGTGGGGTGATGAAGGTGAAAAGAGGAAGATGCATTGGGCGCATTGGGATAGGTTATGCGAACCAAAAGAGAGTGGAGGACTCGGGTTCCGAAGCCTCCGTTTTTTCAAAGAGGCTTTACTCATAAAACAAGTGTGGCCAATTCTCGATAAGCCGACGTCTTTATGTGGCCAAGTTCTCCATGCTAAATACTTCCCTAAATGTTCCCTGCTCGAGGTTCCCCTAAGGAATAACCCCAGTTTCTTTTGGAGAGGGCTTATGGAGGTACTCCTAATTTTAAAACAAACCTATGTTGGCAAATCGGGATGGAATGTCTGTTTCGGTATGGAGAGATAACTAGATTATCGGAGAAAATTACTGTAAACCAATGGTGCAACGGGTCTTACCAGAGAATGCAAGGTTCTCAATGCTAGTGGACTGGGAAAATAAATGATGGGATCGTGGGGCGCTTGAAGGTTCTTTTCTCCCATTTGAGGTGAATGTCATTCTCAAGATTCCCATAAGCCCCCGGTTGTCGGCGGACACACTGTTTTGGGTGCCTTCCCAGGATGGCACACACTCGGTAAAGATGGGCTATTATGCGGTTAAAAAATACCACGATACGAAGTTGTGCCGAGCATCTCCATCGGGTGCTGGTGGTAGGTTGTGGAGGGGGATTTGGAAGGTACTGATTTTGCCTAAAATAAAACATTTCCTATGGCAAATGGCGATGGACTTCCTGCCTTGCTCCGGCATGCTAGCTAAGCGAAGATACAGAGAGACACAAAGCTGTGCTTTTTGTGTGAAAGGGCCTGATACTATTGAATATATCATGGCTGTGTGTGAATATAGCAAATGTTTTGGGAAGGTTTCCATGGTCCAACCGGTAGTGTGTCGGTCTCTTGAGCGGTGGATGTTTGACTAGTTATTACAGCTGATGGAACAAACCTCAATGGCAGAATTGAGCGAGATCTACATTGGCTTTTAGTTGTTGTGGTATAATCGGAACCAAGTGTGGCATGGGCATCCATGGGTTGAACCAAGGGTACTGCATGAAATGGTCATGACCTATTGCAAAGGATCGGCTACGGGGATCGCAGAAAGGACAGAAAAATAGCAGCTATTACCTCTGCGGTGGACTCCCCTACAATCGGACTGGATTAAAATGAATTGTGATGCAGCTTTTGTGTCGGCTACAGGCATTTCAAGTTATGGGGTGATTTTCGAGACGAATATGGGTAGATTCTGGCCTCAACAATGCGAAGAGATGAGAAATGTTGGGATCTGGAGAGCGCTGAGGTGGGTACTATTAAGTTCAGAGCTAAGTAGGAGTGTCAAACCTTGACCCAACCCGCCAACTCAATCACGACCCACCCGAAAAAAATCAAGTTTGGGTTCGGGGTTTTTGGGTTCGAGTTGAACCCAAAGACCGACCTGAAAAATAATTTCGGGTCGGGTTGATTTTCGGGTTGACCTGCAAACCCGAAAAAAAACCAAGGTCACCCACAACCCGAACCCAACCCGAATAACCCGACCCACCCAAAATGTGGATAGTATAAATTAATTTTATTTTTTTAGTCCAAACCCTAGACACTCTCTCTCACTCTCTGCTCTCTTCTACTCTCTGTTTTATCTCTCATTCTCTACTCTTTATTTTCTGCTCTCTATTCTCTCTCTCACTGTCGGCTGTCTTTGTAACTCAGGTGACGGTCACACGGCCGATGGACTGCAGCGACGCACGGCGGAAATGCACTGCGGATGGATTGCGGCGGCGCATGGCGAATGGACTGCAAGTTCATCAACAGGCGTGGGATTCGGCTCACCGGTTGTGGCTTCAACTGTAGATCCAACCAAGAAGAACTAGCTGAAGGGAAAGAGAGAGAGGGCCACCGTTATTCACCGGATGCCGGTAGAGAAACCCAGTTTTGCGGCGATGCCGGAGGAGGCAGCTCGAGCTGAGGAGCTGAAGAAGAATGAGAGTGATTTTTTGCTTGCTTGGTTACGCCTCAGTGCCATTATTCTTCTCGAGGGCATTGCTCTTGCTACTTCAACCTTCAGGTTTGCTTTTTAGACTTCTAATTTTGTGCTTGTTTGTAATTATTTTTAAGCAAATTGCAATTATTGGGAGTTTATTATTTTTTTTTGTATAATTAATGCTTCTGAGGTTTTTTGTTATTCTAAAAGACTTGAGAACAAGTTAGAGGTTTACAATTATTTTGATGAAACTGATTATATTGGATTATTAGATTCTGCTGCTTTAGAAGAATTCCAATGTAACATAGTTTTGGGGGCTTAATTATGTTTCTGCCCATTTTAGTTTCTTTAGAAAAATCTAAAAATATGGAAAAAAAAAATGGGTTGGGTTGGGTCGGGTCATTGGGTGACCTGACAATAAATCAGGTCAACCCGAATCCAATAAGGTCAGGTTCGGGTTGAGCTTCGGGTCGGGTCGGGTTCGGGTTGGGATTTTTCGCGTGATACCTATATCTCAACCCGACCCACCCCGTTTTGACACCCCTAGGGCTAAGATTAGCGCTGCATGTGGGTTCACTAAAGTGGTTATCGAATCCAACGCAAAGAACGTGATTGAGAAGTTGTCCAAGGGCGATATTCCTGGGGGCCGGTTAGGCTTGCTGTTAGAAGATGTGCTCTTTTTCTCTAGTAAGTTAGGAGATATAGTCTTTAAATTTGTTCATAGAGAGTATAACCAAGTAGTGCATTGTATGATTCGGTGGGATTTTTCCGATAGGGATGATTACGTTGAGATGGAATATGTCCTATCTTCGATAAGGCCGGTGGTATTGGCTGACATGCCTCATATAACAAGTTAATACAACAACTTTTACCATCAAAAAAAGAAAAGATGTAGAAAGCGTACCTGCCTTTATTTATTTATTATTTGTGCTGGGCCAGTTCAGCTTGTGCATTTCACGACAATAATGACTATATACATTCTAAAATTCCAAAATTACATATTTACCTCTCAAACAGTACAAAATAAAAAGTTCATGCTTAAGTATCAAAACATTGCCACAAACCCATATCTCACAATCGAATTGTGATAATACCAATTGCAAATATATAGGTAACTGATGACCACAATTTATATATGTTAGCGATTAAATTTTGTGCAATCAAAAATTGACAGATATGAATTAAAATATTAAATATTCATTAAATTTTCTATTTATACTATTGAATTTCACAAATCTAATTCCAATATTAAATAGTTAATTTTAATTGATATTTTAATATTTATTTTACCGGCAAATGAGGTGTCACCACATGTTAATATGAAGTGTCTTGACTAATTAAATCAAGTCTTGCAGCCTATAAAGTCCAAAACCAATCAAATGCTGACAAGTGGCACTTTCGGTTGCGTAGACCAATCAAATCATGACACGCAAATAATATTTTTCTTTTTAAAAATAATTTATATTAAAGAGATGAATACCGAATAAGTCGGTAGCCATCCAAAGACCCTACACAAACACCTGTAAATAGGGATCATTTGGGGCTCAAGAAAAGGACATCAAGAAGTTTTCAATAGCAAAAGAAGTCAAGAAGATCCCAAAGTTCTCTCAAGTTAAGCTTAAGAAGATTCGTGAAGATCAAAGGTGAAATTCTCGGCGTTCTTCACGAAAGTGATCAAGTCAAGGCGTTCAATCTACGATCAAGGTGTTAGCCCCGTATTTTAGCATTTCTTCCAAATCAAATCCACATTGATTAAGGCGATGTTCAAGGCGTTCTTCGCAAAGATCATCCAAAACAAGGAGTTTGATCTGCAGTCAAGCTGTCAAACTGGGATATGGGTGTTTTTTTCCCCAAGTCAAATTCAAGTCAAATCCACAATGTTCACGGTATTCTTCACGGTGTTCATCAAAATTTTTGGCATTTGATTTGTAATCAAGCTACAAAGCCTATGAATCGCGCTATTATAAGGTCAAGTCAAATTTAGAGAAAGGAATCAAAGGATTAATCTTTTCAAAGATTATTTTCCACTAAATTATATTATTTTTCTTTAAATTTGAAATATTTGTCATACATTTTTTTGTCTTGTAATTTGTATTTGCAGACTCGAAATTTTGTGTGGACAAATTTCTGGCATGCCTAGTGGGACCAAACCTACCCCTCATGCCTTTTCTCCTAACAAATGCATCAAATCACTTTTTTGGTGAGTGCAATGGCCCCCAAGAAGAATAACGTTGGTTTTAGCAAAAGGGACAATACTGAGAAGCCTACTGAGGATGCTGCCAATTATTCCTCAACCAAAGCCAAGGTCTCCGAGTCTGATTCCGTCCATGATTCCAACCCTCGAAGCCCAATGGCATCTGCTAGCAAAGTACTACACTTTGATGAGGCAATCACTGTGGATAAGCAGTTGGCTTAGATGGCTCAAACTATAGTAAACCTGCAAAGAACTATTGAAGATAAGGACTTTCAAATCACTCAACTTATGGGTAAGTTGGAGCACTCAAACATTGGGGAGCCAAGTCACAGGCATCTGCCTCCTAAGTTCAAGCCTCGAATGAAGGACGAACTGAAGAAACACGTCAAAAACCTGAGCACATCCCAAGGCTTGAACAATCAACCATCTCCATCGCCACCTTGTTTGTGCAACAACTGCAGGATATAATTACCAACACTATAAAAGCTCAATATAGTGTCCCAATGCAAAATTATCCAACATACTCGAACCCCTACACCAGACGCATCGACTCACTGAGGATGTCGATGGGCTACCAACCTCTAAAGTTTCAACAATTCGATGGGAAGGGTAACCCGAAGCAGCACGTCATGCATTTCGTAGAGACGTGGAACAATGCGGGGACTTATGGGACCACTTGGTGAAGCAATTCGTGCATTCTTGAAAGGGAAATGCTTTTGATTGGTATATTTATCTCAAGCCTGAGTCCGTCAATAGCTGGGATCAAATGGAGAGGGAGTTCCTGAACAACTTCTATAGCACACACTGCACTATAAACATGATCGAGCTTATCAATACAAGACAATGGGAGGATGAGCCAACTGTAGACTACATCAACCGGTGGTGCGCGCTGAGCCCAAATGGCAAAGATAATCTCTCGCAGTTTTCAGTTGTGGAGATGTGCATCCAAGGGATGCATTGGGGTCTTCTATACATTCTCCAAGGAATCAAACCTCGTAATTTCAAAGAGTTAGCTACCCAAGCCCATGATATGGAACTCAATATTGCTAATCATAGAACCAACTTCCATATGAGAGATCAGAGGACTGAAAAGCAAGGTATGAAGAAGAATGATGACTATAGTGAGTCATCTACCAAAGAAGCCATGGTCGCTAAGGTGACTCATGCTAAAATCCCCGCTTGCAATAACAATAGCGGAGGAAAGTTAGGAAATCAACACATCCCAAGTGAAAGACAACGGCTAACACTGAAAGGGATACAAGAGAGGGAGTACCCATTTCCAGATTCTGATGTCTCCTACATAATTGATGAGCTGTTGGCAAGAAAGCTAATTCAGCTACCAGAACCAAAGCACCCTGAAGAAAGCGGAATGGTGACTGATCCGAAGAATTGCAAATACCATCAAGTCATTAGTCACCTTATCGAAAAATGCTTTGTCATTAAGGACATAATCATAGCACTAGCGAAGGATGGAAAGGTAATACTTAATAGTGAAGATGCCACAGACGCAAATACTACTAGTGTCACAACTATTGCAAGTGCAAGTGATATTTCTGAAGTCATGAAAAATGTTGTTTTGTCGTCAACACTCATGGGGGCATCGACGATAATTCAATTTGGGAGTTTTAATCTCAGTTTGGTTGAAATCGTGTCTACTGATGCAAACACTAAAGCAATGACAAAGCCTTCTACTAAAATTGATGATGGCGGGGAATGGATTCCGGTGACGAGCCAAAGAAAAAAAATGCAACACGTCAAGAAAATTCATCCGATATGGTCAAGAAATCCAACTCCAATTAAGCAAAAGCTCCATGAGTCAGTAAAAAGCTCCGAAGCTCAGCATGTTAGATTAAAGAAATTGTTAAGTAGTTGCAAGCCAGACCCTCTGATTTTAGCTGACTTCTTCACTGACAAAGGTTTTCAGCTAAAAATTAAAGCAATGCAAGCTACCTCGGATGAAGTAGAAGGCCAAAATTCTTATTCTTCTAGTACTACTGAAGTGCTTGAGTCATTGAATTATGAATGAGCTTAAAAAGTTTAATAAAGATGGTTTTATACATCTTACAACATTTGGGTAGAAGCCAGTACTTATCCCAATTATGAAAGCAAATGGAACATTGAGATAGAGTCTTATCTTCCAGAGGTTGGGAATTCATAGGGATTATGGAATGGTTGTGCCAACCCAAGAAGAGGCAGGGGAGGGGGGGGAAAATAATCTTCATCTTCAAGCTACAAATGCTCCTAGATATGAGCATCTACTGACTTATAAAAAAAAAAAAATCAAAGTCAGTCAAGTGTACTCCTTAACACGAGTATAAACTGTTAAAGTCAAACTCAAGTGTACTCCTTAACACGAGTATAAACTATCAAAGTCAAACTCAAACTCAAGTGTACTCCTCAACATGAGTTTAAACTGGAAAAATCAAGTTAAAATAAACTCATTGACATGAGTATAAAATGTTAGCAAATTCAAAAAATATTGCTCTTGACACACAAGCTTAAATTGCATCACACTCCTGACCCGCATGAGTATAAATTGTGTGTGATACCCACCAATGGTAATGCATCAGTATAACATACTCCACTGAAGGTATTGCATATATGTGGCTAAACATAAAAATACTCCACCTAGTCTAGGGTGGCTAAGTAATGGATACTCTTGGCCTGCATGAGTATAAATTGTGTACGGCTCCCCCTCAAAATCATCTCGATTTTTTAAACTACGTCATAACTTGATCCCTCCGTTAGGTATGTAGGTAGCTTGGATAACTTCTAAGTTCAGTCATGATCTTTGGATAAAATCATTTGTCCATGCAGTTATTATTTCACCAAACTTGAAGAAGGAGAATCATCAAGCATTTTCATAAGCATTCTTCCAAGTTCCACAAACTCTAGCTTCAGTCAACAAGCTTTGAGTTGGCTGAACGGTCAAGTCTATAAATCTTCGGATGTGGTCAACAAGCTTTTGAGTTGGCTGAATGATCGAATCCACAAATCTCCAAGATGCGGGTTTTAAGCCTTTTGGCCGATCGTACTTCTCATATGTTGCGGTTAATAAGCTTTTGAGCTAACTGCACGATCAAATCTACAAATCTCCAAGACACAATCACCAAGCCTCCAAGTCGAATGTAAAGTCAAATCCCCAAAATGCAGTCACCAAGCCTTCGAGCTGATTGCATTCTTAATACTAAAAATCCACACGCCACGATCACCAAGCCTTTGAGCCGATTGCATTTGAAGTTCTATAAATTTGTGTGGTGTGCACACCGAGTCTTTGAGCCTAATGGAGCGCTAGATCTCTAGAGAGTAATCTCCTTGCAACTTCGTGGTAAAGAATTAGGCCATGCCTCATGATAGAATAATCTTTCTGTGGTGGGAATGGTCTTTTTATTTTCTTCAATGATCTCGCATATTCTTACCCGGACGGGGTGAAAAGTCCTACTCTTCATTTGCTCGCCAGAATTCTTGCAATCTTGAAAGTGCTTGGGCATATCGAGTTGACATCACCAACTGGAAAGACAAAGGTGCAAAGCCAACAAGCCAAGTGTGCCGCCAAATATACATCTTCCTCCAAACTCCCCGTAATACCATGCCTTGAGAATAACTCTTTTTCCGCCATGGACCATCCCTCATGAACACCAAAGTTGCCAAGAAGTTTGTAAGTTGGCTTCAAACAACTGACTTTTTCTCTCTCCTCAGTGGTAGTTGGCAATACTTCACGTCCTTTTGGTACCGAAAGCTCACCCAACCATAGATGGTAACTGGAGAACATTGTCCTCTATCGACGCTCCTTTGCAGTAGGTGAAAGGCGTGAAACAAGTACTTGCAGCAGCGAGGAATAAATCTCTTCCTATTTTAGTTAACTCAATTTAGCTCAGCGGTTCTAGAAACCACTTAGTCTTAAAAATGTCCCTTCACTAGAAGGTCCACTAAGGTGCGAAAATCCCACAACGATATTGACAATTATCCGAAAAAAGTCAAAAGAGTTTTGGTAGACGTACACTATGCCTCTCAAAATACCTTGACAATCTCTGGGTTGTGGTTGTACGTGAACAAAAAGCATACATTGCGTCGTGTATCCCGATTGCCGCCAACTTGCATTTGTACCGGTTAAGGATGTCCTCCATCTATTCCCAATAGCCTTTGACTGTACTGGAATTCAGCATCTCCCCACTTGACTTTGCCATCTCTGATGCACTGGCCCAACGTTGGTAAGAATTTTGGCTCGTCCGACTGCTTGTGATCAGTTGCTTGCAAAGTCCACACCTTGGATGTCTTGCTGAAAGTGACCTACCAGGACCATTCTTCTGTGTGCAATGGGTTCATCAACTTTGGCTATTTTGTCGCATACTGACCAATAGTAGGGGTATGGAACGCTAAGAGTGTACCTTTCTCTATGGGCTCGTGTACATTATCGAGAATCATCAAGTGCTTCTGAAACCGACGAAGTATCTCTAACTTATACCATGGTAAAACCTGCTCCAAGGCAAATGGACAAACAATATATGCATTATCATTGAGTTCCAAATTACTCTCTTGCAAAAAGTATCTTTTAGTTGAAAACTCAAAATAAAAGCAAGTTGAATCCTACAAACTCGAATAAAACGAAGACTTTGCAAGAACTTTGTGATGACCATTCCGAAAAATTGCAAGCGGCTAAAAAAAAAAGTGAACTGTAATAGAGAAAGGGAAAAAGTTAGTAGAATCCTCCAAGTTAATGTTTGTTCTTTTCTGACCAAAAAAAAATCAGTTGGATTTGATGGCCGATCATGCCAGAGATCACGAGAAACCCGAGGCCATTGCCGCTGAATCCTTGATCAACAAGATCACCGATAAGTTTTACAGCAACGATTCTTTGTCATCCGATTTGATGATGGTAATGGCATAAAATCGGCAGCCTCCGTCGTGAAGGCCAAGATCTACCGCCTCTTCGGCCAAGAAAGGTCAATGCAAAAGTTTCTCGACGGTGGAAAACCTGTTGATATTTTCCTATGGAGGGATAAGAAAGTTTTGGCTGGAGTGGTTGGTTTTGCAAACTACAATATGGTTGCTTTTGAATTGCTTAAGTATCACCTGCTCATGCTAGTTTGCCATATCCTGATTCTTGGTCTTGCAATCCTTTTCTTGTGGTCAAATGTAGCCAAATTTATTAACAAGTCCCCGTCCAATTTCCCGAAAGGTCCACTGAAACATGAGAAGTTTTTGCCTCCCTTTTGTGGTATCAGAGCCTTTATGAATTTGCAATCGTAGCCTGCATGAATTTGATATCATAACCTTAACGAATTTGCAGCTGATACTATGAAAATTTTCAATGTTCGAAGTCCCTTTTTATAGGCACAAATTTGGAGTGATTGAATTCGAATAGGATTCAACTTTGTAATTTCTTATTCTATTCGAAAGATGAATTATCACTGAAATTACTTAACTTGTCCTTGACTTTGATTCCAATAAGTTGAGGAATTTGAAAGTGAGTTGAATACTCATTGGTTCCGTAAGTTAATTAAAGAATGAAGGGTGCAGGGCATTAAATCAAAATTCGAAAGTGGTGAATTTGGAATGTTGTGGGAAGCAAGAGGTTTCTTAATACCAAGAGGAAAGAATTTTAGTTGAATTCATAATTTGCTGATTAATGCACTATGGATTGAATTTGAATTCTAAAAGTGCCTAAGCACTCACAGAGAAGTCTTTCATTGATCAGAAGATATTGATTAGATCTCCTTGGGATTAAGATGTTTTGTTGCTGGAGGAGTTTAAGGATGAAAGAAATCCTAATGATAATACAAGTCAAAGTCCCAAGATCACATTGATTAAAATAATGAGAGAGAGTTCTACCTGGTCTTGTTATCCAAAGTAGCAATTAGTGGTCTAATGTTCTTCAGTATCTATATATGTATACATTATACGATAAAAAGGAAGAAGAAGAAGAAAAAGGATTTATCTCAAATTCAATCAGACAATCACTCATCCGTGTTATTTCCATGACACTAATTCGTGGTGGTCCATGATGATACAATCCGATTTACTCAATCTTATCAAGAATTGGGACGAATCCTTCATGTTGATCTCTCAAGCCTTAAATCTTGGTCTTAGTCGATCCCAAGTGATAAAATATGTGGGCTTGATTTTTCTTTTTAGGCCCATCATTATTTTATGAGTTAAAGGGATTATTTATTTTCCCTTTAAAAAAATGGAAACTAAGTACTTCAAGTCCCGCCTCTCACATGAAAATATTTGGCACATTCTTCGTCGAGCCTTGAAGCAAGGGGCATTTGTTGGCAATTAAATTTCGTCCAACAAAAATTGACAAATATGAATTCAAATATTAAATATTAAATAAATTTTCTATTTATAGATTGGAATTTCATACATTTAATTCCAATATTAAATAGTTAATCTTAATTGATATTTTAATATTTATTTTACTGGAAAATGAGGTGTCGCCACGTGTTAATATGAAGTGTCTCGACTAATTAAATCAAGTCTTGCAGCCCGTAAAGTCCAAAACCAATCAAATGGTGACAAGTGGCTCATTTGGTTACATAGACTAATCAAATCATGACACGCAAATAATATTTCTCTTTAAAAATAATTTATATTAAAGAGAAAACTACCAAAGAAGTCAGTAGCCATCTAAAGACCCTACACAAACACCTATAAATAGGGGTCATTTGGGGTTCAAGAAAAGGACATCAAGAAGTTTTCAAGAGCAAAAGAAGACAAGAAGATCCCGAAGTTCTCTCAAGTTAAGCTCAAGAAGATTCATGAAGATCAAAAGCAAAATTCCCGGCATTCTTCGCGAAAGTCATCAAATCAAAGCGTTCAATCCACAGTCAAGGTGTTAGCCCCGCATTTTGGCATCTCTTCCAAATCAAATCCATGGTGATTAAGGTCACGTTCAAGGTGTTCTTCGCAGAAATCATCAAAGACAAGGCATTTGATCAGCAGTCAAGGTGTCAAACCAGCAAATCGGTGATTTTCCCTAAGTCAAATCCACAATGTTCACGGCGTTCTTCTCGGTGTTCATTGAAATTTTTAGTGTTTAATTCATAATCAAGCTACAAAGCCTACGAATCACGCTATTAGAAGGTCAAGTCAAATTCGGAGAAAGGAATCGGGGGATTAATCTTTTCGAAGATTATTTTCCATTAAATTATATTATTTTTTTTTAAATTTGAAATATTTGTCATATATTTTTTTTCTATCTTGTAACTTGTATTTATAGACTTGAAATTTTGTGTGAATAATATAGAATGGCCACGGGCCCTCACCTGAATATAGAACAACTGATGATGAACCCTACAACGAATATACACATCCCCTATTGAGAACTTAAGTTTGTATAATTAGTAAATCCAAAGGCGCATCTATAAAGTTGGCACATAGCCTCTAGTCCGAGTTGTATTAGAACTAGGCTATACCTCTTGTTCACTAGTCAATTTACTGGGAGAGTAGAATAGAGAAATGTATGGGGTTAGTCCAAGTGACTTAGTAAAGGCGGACAAAATGAATTAAAAGTGAAGAACAATAAAGGAAATTGTAATACACGTGTGTTCATATCAATACTTATATAGGATGCAAGTATTATACAAGCAACAGTCATCAGGTAACACAAAGAAACATGTAATGGTGGATATCTAACCTTATCACTCCATACAGGTAAGAAAGAATATTACCCTTCCTTGTTCCTTCAAACTCTAGGTGGCAATTCCAAATAGTATAATCAATACGACAAGGGAACTTCCCCACCAAGCCTTTCCATGAGATCTTCCTATGGGACCAGTCACAAGCTATGAACACTACCCATAGTCACTAGCGTATTACAATACCCAGTATAGACATAACAATTAGTAACAATAATCAATAAAGTACAGTAATCAACAATCACAGATCGAATTGGGATATGTTTGGGCCCAAAAATGAATTTTTGTATAAGTTTGGAGTGGGATGATGTTAATCCTTTTCGCCATGCTGAAACAAAGTTAACAAGGCCCAGGTCACTTCGACGCAAGTAGACCAAGCTCGTGTTAGAGGCCCGAGCTGGAGTGAGTTGGAGGCCTATAACCCAGTTAGCAAACATAGAAAAATAAGAATAACCAAATCTCCTATTTTTAGGGTTGTTAGATGGGAATAACATACTAGATAAGGATAAGGCATAGTTATACCTAAACATGCCTCAAATAAAGGACATGTGCTGCAGAAAATTTTAAATCCAGATAACATGGCATAACTGCCATGTTCGAGAAATAAGGACTACCATCCATTTCGGATGACCAAGTTGGAATAAGGTAGCCAGCTCCAAAAATAAAGGCAGCCGATTGCAGCTTGAATTCTATAAAAGGAAGATGGTTTCACCATTTGACACACAACGTCAACCAATCAACACAACACAACAACTCTTCCAATCAAGAAGTCAACACTTCTCTGATTTTTTTTAGTCTAAAGGAACAAAGATTAGCTTTAGTTCAGTAAGTAGAAAACCGTTGTCTGAATGTTTGTAGCCATCTCTCATTTGGCTTGACATGAGAGTATCAATGCATTCATTTGACAACATTACAAGGTCGTAGCCATCACTTACTCTGATTGGGCTCGAGGTGAGATACCAATGCAACGGAGTGGTACCCCGCATCCATATCGAGCACATGTATCAAGAGGAGTGCAGATGGAGTCAATCAACGCTCATCGGAGTGAAGAACCTCTAAGTACATCCACAAGTAGATATGGCCGGAGTTATCAATGTGGCCGATTTGTAGTTAGAGATCTTAGGGACTGCTCAATGCATCTTTGTCTTAGATATGGCCCGAGTCATCAATGTGTGTGTATGTAGTCGAGTCTTGTAAAGTCCAAGTGGCGAGTAGCAATCGTCCCCGAATATATTCTCTTTTTTATTTAAGTTTTTCGACCCTTTTTGATCTTCAAAGTACTAAATTGTTGAGTCCTACATTAAGCTGTTGGCAAATAGAGCCTTAGGGGTAGTGTTTGGCTTCTCCAATTCAATCGCGAACACTGAGCAACCACTTTAGCCTTAACACTGAAAATTTATGCATACATATGTTTTTGGCACGCCCAGTGGGACAGTACTTAAGGCTTCGAAAAGGTTTTGTCAGCATTTAGTTATTAGGAAGCACGTTTTACTTCGGTCAACTGCATATTTGAATTCTATATTGAAAATCACAAAAAATTAAAAACTAAAATTCGTAAAAAGCAAGTCATGGCACCACCACGCTTGAGAAGCCAAACTCGAGTTGACCCTAGTTCAGACAGTGAGAACGAGACAGGCAGTAACCAAAACAAAGAGATGAGTGGACATAATCCACCTAATAATGTTCAGGCTATTATTGACAGGTTCGAGCGAAATCCGAGAACGCCTGAAGAGGTGCCGATTCAGGAAGCAGCCGCCTTACTGGCCAGAGCTACCAATTGTGGCGAAGACGCATTATATGTGATGGATAAGTGAATCACGGAATCTAACTGAAGATTCCATGAGTTGATAAAGAGACAACATAGAGAAGAATCGGAGAGAGCCGAATAGATGGCCACCATGTTAGAATCACTTCAAGTAACCGATCCACATTACGGAATGAACTTGCATAGCGTGGCGGCAAGAATGGACAGTATTCCACCGGTAAGAGAACCTCCATGACGAAATGAGGCCGAACAACATTACAGGCCTAACCACGCTGATGCACAGCCAGAACGACTGAACATTGGTGGTAATCATCGCCGTGGATGATACCCCAACGTTGACATAAGAAAAAGAATCCAGGGGAGTACTCTTGGAGGGAGAAAGGTTAGGCTCCAGGAACCATTCCAGCAGGCTTGAAATCCCCTACACAATGCCATATGTCGTGGACAGACCCAAACCTACCACTACTCAAAATGAAAACACAGTCATGTCTTGATAAGAGATACAAGAAATATTGCGGCAGGAAATAGCAAGGCATAACGATCATCCTCTCCACCCCGGTATTCTCACCCCTACCCCCCACAAATTGACACGATTCCTTTTCACCCAAGGTTTAGGGTCTCAATTTTTACTTTATTTAATGGGAATGGGTCACAAACCACGATCGAGCACATTGCTAAGTTCACGGTGCAGTGTGGTGAAGTCAAAATGGATAGTAAACTAAAATTACATTTATATTTGAATTCTTTAGCTGGAGAAGCTTTTTCATGGTACATTAGATTAAAACCAGGGTCTGTTCCCGACTGGCCAACTATGGAGAGTCTTTTCTAGCCAATATCAGAATTGACCAATATGAGACAAATGCTTGGGGAGTCAATCGAAGAATACATGGGGAGATTTGTCCGAGCCAGGTACTTTTGCCCAGTGATCATTGCTGAAGAAAGTTACATAAGTTTGGCCATTAGAGGCATGCACCTCAAACTAAAAAAGAAAATGTTTGGCTAGTAGTTTGCATAGATATTTGACATAATCAGGCATGTTGCTGAATATGAAAAACTGTTAAGGGAAGAAAATTGAAGAGGTCATCACTGCAAGGCCACTCACTAGTAAGTAGGCTTAGCTGAAGTTCAAGATGACTTGGTCAGTGTCGAAAAAGGTCCATGCGAGAATGAAGTGGGCCGAGCCCAACTCATTTGCCAAAAGAACACGGTTTGCCCGGCTTTGATAAAACCAAGGGCATTACAACCTCACATTAAAATACCGCCTGGCATGTTGAATAAGCCAGAGTTTCGTTCTGACACAGAGAGGCGTTGCGGTTTTAATGTATCAAAAATTGAGGCTATTTTCGATCATTTATTGGCTGAAGGCAAAATCAAAGTGCCTATTGATCATAGAATGCCAACGACCAAAGAGCTAGAAGAAAAACGTATTGTAAATTTCATAAGGTATAGACTCACAACACCAATGATTGTCTGGTTTTCAGGTGGATGATCCAGAGTTTCCTGGACAATAGCACTTTGCATTTTCTGTCGAAATGGATGAATAAGAAAATAGGAATCGACAAGGAGCCATTTCAGGCGAAAGGAGTAAACATGGTCAATATTCAAGGTGACCCAATTGAAAAAGAAAACCAGCTAAATGAGCAAGCAATGATACAGTCAGAATGTCAATTGGGCCTTTGTGCCAAATGCCATTCTGAATGGCAACAGTGCCATGGGTCTATCCAGTAGGAGCTTACTATCCTTATATCCATATGGTTCCAGAACCGCCTATGGTTCCATATCCCCCTCACATACGCGAGGAGCATTGTGCCAATGGCAATCCATCGCGACAAGGTTGGAATAGAAGTAAGAGAGATCGAAGTCCACTCCAGAGGGACGACAGAGAGCAGAGTAATAAGAGGAGGGCATCACCTAGTCCACCTCAAAGACGTGAATCAACTCGGGAATCAGTTCATTCCAGGTTTATTAAGCCACCAGTAGCTCCAGAAGGACGTTGGATAGCAGTGAGGCATCCTAAGTTCCTAACAGGAGATGTCCTCGAGAAATGACACGAACTCAATATCGGAGATATTTGCGACAACGCAATGAGGCTAAAATGTTCAAGACAGAACAACTAGACCAACTAAGGGTAAAACAGCAATGTCGACAAATTTGAGAAACAAAAAAATCATCCTGACCGGCAGCATATCGGAGAAGAAGACCGTTGTTCCAATGGTATTGGAAAGTGACGAGTCAAAGATTGATACCACAAATAGACCAGAAGTTGTCGGAGAGGAGGCCTTATTGAGTGAATGGATTCTGAAGATGTAAGAACTAAATCAGATGGATAAGGACTTGCTAATGGAAAGCACGGACATACCGTCATCCAGTGGCGATGCTATTCATATGGAATGCAACATGGTAAGGGCATTCTCTTATACTACTACTATTAACAATGATTCTAAAAATGACACAAGAGAAAGTAGTGAGGTTTAGGACGATAGTGAACCCGTGGCTTTCTTTATAAACAATTCTGAGCAAGTGATCCAGAAGAGTAAGACAGTCGAAGAGATCAAGGCTCTATTGCAGAAGCCTCCGCTAAGCATGGCGAAGTATGTGAAGCCCCTCTTTGTGGCTGGCCATCTTGATGGCAAACCTACTCGAAGAATGCTAGTGGATAATAGAGTCGTTGCGAACATCATGCTCCTCTAAGTCGTGAAGCACATTGGAAAGGAGAAGGCTGACCTCCTCAAGACAGATGTGGTAATTAGCAATTTTGCAGGAGGAAAGGCAGACATCATGGGCATCCTGCCTATCAAAGTGAGCATTGCGAACAAAACTGTCACTTTTGCATTTTTGTGATAGACGCAAGGACTTCCTACAGTGCGTTGTTAGGAAAGGACTGGATCCACTCCGCCATGTGCATCCCTTCAACCTTACACCAGGTTTTAGTACTTTTGGGAGATGGCGAGGATGGGCTGGAGATGGTAAAGGCTAAAAGAGGTCGTTCACGGCCAACATGAATGTGGTGGAAGCCAGATATTACTTCGACAATGTCAAACCCTACAGGTTCATTGGACAAGACAAATATGGCAGTCCGCTTTGTGCCACTTCATCTGTGGCACCAGTTAGTTTAGAAGTTGCTATGACAAAGGAAGTTAGCAGGTCTTGCAACATCAAAGAGAGGCCGCTTTCTATTTTGCAGGATATTGGTCATGAATAACATCGATATAGACAAAGTTGTAATAATTTCGAATAGCACCAGATCAATAATAACAAATAAAACTTTGGCCTTATTGGCCAGAGACCTTTCCGATTATTATAGTTGTAATGCAGATGCAATATATGAACACGATAAAGATATCACTTCTATAGATGAGATCACACTAAAAGAGTTGAGTGCCGCTCCGACAAAGCTCAATGAGATTACAATCCAAGTTCAAGATCCTGTCATCGAAGTGGAGCTTGGCATCGAAGATGGTCATAGGCGAACGTACATTAGTGCTTTGCTAAGTCCTGAAAATAAAGAGGCCACGATCAACATACTTAAACAATATAAAGATTGTTTTGCGTGGAATTACGCTCGGATGCCTAGTCTCAATAGGGCCTTGGAATATCGTATACCCATTTTGCCTAGGTTCAAGCCACGAAAAGAGCCTCTTCGACGTATGAACGAAGAAGTCTGTGTGTTAATCAAAGAGGAGATTCAGAGACTGCTTAACGCAGACTTTATTGAAGTGACCAGATACCCTAAATAGGTGGCCAATTCATGTCGATCATAAAAAAGAATGGCAAACTGAGAATTTGTATAGATTTTAGAGATTTAACCTTAGCGTCTCCGAAAGAGTACACAATGCCAATGGCCAATATGATAATAGATGCCATCGCA
This sequence comes from Petrea volubilis, assembly GCA_026212405.1. Classification (NCBI taxonomy): domain Eukaryota; kingdom Viridiplantae; phylum Streptophyta; class Magnoliopsida; order Lamiales; family Verbenaceae; genus Petrea; species Petrea volubilis. The sequence continues at coordinate 10,566,227 of CM047886.1, forward strand.
GGGCATGAGTTTCTAACTCTTATTGACGGCAGTGCAAGATACAATCAAATCTTCATAGCCAAAGAGGATATCCCAAAACTAGCATTCCAATGCCCGGGGAGCATTGGTACCTTTCAATGGAAGGTCATGCCGTTTGGCCTTAAAAATTTCGGGTCTATATATCAGAGAGCCATGAACTGCATTTTTCATTACTACATGAATGACTTCATCAAGATGTACATTGACGATCTCATCATTAAGTCTACTAGCTTCGCTCAACATTTAGAGCACTTGGTTAAGGCCTTTGAGAGGATGAGGAAATTTCAATTGAAGTTGAACCTGTTAAAATGCATGTCAGGAGTGGATATAGGCCACTTTCTTGGGTTTTTAGTGCATAAGTAAGGAATCGAAGTGGAGGCAAACATGGCAACGGCCATCCTGGCCGCCCAGCCACCTCGAACCAAGAAAGAACTTCAGCAGTTTCTTGGAAAGGTTAATTACTTGAGAAGGTTTATTTCGAACCTCACAGGCAAGACTAAGATTTTCTCACCTGTATTGAAATTAAAGGACATTGACGACTTCAAATGGTCAGAAGAACATGGACAAGCATTCGAGAGAATCATGGAAACTTTAATTTCCCCACCTGTAATGATGCAACCTCAAAAAGGAGAGCCGCTCAAACTTTACATTTCAGCAGCTGATGAGACCATTGAGGCCTTCCTGGCTCAAGACGATGAAAATAGTCTCGAATGGGCTATATATTATTTAAGCAGGCATTTGAGTAACACAGAACAAAGATACCATCCAATCAAAAAGCTATGTTTGACTCTATTCTTTGCATGTATTAAGCTATGACACTACCTGCTGCCAGTAAAAGTTCTTGTAATCAGTAGTATCAATGTAATCAAGTACATGCTTTCGAGATCGATAGTACGTGGTAGGATAGGCCGTTGGACCATCTACCTAATGCAATACTAGTTACAATTTGTTCTGCAGAAAGCTGTGAAAGGTCAAACCTTAGCCGATTTCCTTATCGACCACCCTAGTGTCGAAATAAATTACGAAGTGACTCAGCAAATCAAAATGCTATCAGTATTTTTGAAGCCATGGGTTCTTCAAGTTCGACGGGTCTCGAACAGACAAAGCATCTGGGCCTGGCATAGTTGTCACTTCGCCATTAGGAATTAGAACTGACATGGCGGTCCAATTCAATTTCCCATGCACCAACAATTAGGCCAAATACGAAGCCTTGATCCTTGGATTGGAATTATTATGAGTTAGGAGCATCTAGCATCAGCGTAACTGGAGACTCCCAACTCATCATTAAACAGATCCAGAGTATATTTTAGTGTAGAAATCTCATCCTTGACAAGTATATCTTCACGGTTTAACGAGGTAACATTTCAGCATGTGGCTAGAAAGTCTAACTTTGAAGCTAATGAGTTAACTCAAATAGCCATCGGAGCTGAATTTCCTATAGATTGTTATACCATTACAAGGTAGGCCTACCCTTCTCACTTCGAAAGAACCAATGTTTGCACCATTAAGAGCACCATGAAACAACCTGAAGATTGGTGCAAACCAATATTAAGTTATTTGAAGAATTCCTCCCAAGGAGCACCTCAACAAATCAAGATGAGGGCCACCAACTACATGGTCCTAGGAAATAACTCATTATATCATTGAAGTCATGATGACGTTCTCCTACAGTGTGTCGGACAAGATGAGGCAATTGAAATTATGATGGAAGTCCGCAAAATGGCATGATTGATTAAGCGATATGGTTATTTCTGGCCATAAATGGTCCAGGATTACCATTCGCTGGCCAAAAGCTGCGAAAAGTGCCAGTTGCATGGTCCGATTCAGAGAGCGCCAACAGAAGATATGAATCTGATAATCAAACCTTGGCCATTTCGATGTTGGGCCATCGACCTAATATGAGCTATTTTTCCTCCCTCTTCGGAATAGCACACCCATATTATCACCGCTACTGACTATTTCACTAAATGGGTGGAGGGCATTCCCCTCAAGCAAACCAATCAGGGAACGGTAGTCAGGTTCATCAAAGAGCATTTAGTGTATAGATTTGGAATCCCTCAGACTATTGTAACAGATAGGGGGACCATGTTCATGGGGTTCAAAATCCAAGCTTTTGCTGTAGAATATAGTATTTAACGAACGCATTCCACGCCATATTATGTGTAAGAGAATGGGCAAGCTGAGTCCACCAACAAAATTTTAAAGAACATCATTTCGAAAATGGTGGAAGGTAATCCTAGAGCGTATCATCTACTGCACTCCGAAGCATTGTGGACATATCAAAATAGCAAACGTACCAGCACAGGAACTATTCCATGTCAGCTAACCTATGGCCTATGGAAATTAACGTGAGATCTACACGAATAGCTCGACAAAATGATCTCACTACTGAAGAGTACCATTGCAAAATGGTAGACGAACTCGACACCGTAGAAAACGTTAGAATACAGGCGTTGGATTCCATTGAAGCCCAAAAGGAAACAAGTTGCCAGGGCATACGATAGAAAGGTCAAATCCAAACAATTTCAGATTGGCAACTTCATTTGGAAAGTAGTCTTCCCTTTGGAAAAGTAAGACGCTATGTTGGGAAAATGGAGCCCCAACTAGGAAGGCCCCTTTTCGATCCATTCGATAACTAGGGGAAGAGCTTACCTGCTAGAAAGTATAGATGGAGATCTACTTAGGGATCCAGTAAATAGCAAATACTTGAAAAAGTATTACCCCACAATATGGGAAATATTGCCATTTGAACGCCGAAATAATCTAAGTATAACCAATCATGTTATTAATGCGCTTAAGGGATTTCTTGTCCATATTTAAAATGTTTTTTGAAGGAATCTTAATACAAGCAAGTCAAATAACTTGATTCAGAGCAAGAAACAAAAAGCAAAAGGTGTCTTCAACAACAAAAATGCCATTTCACATGACACACAGGCCATAAAAACAAGTTATAAATCGTCATAATTGTTGGGTTGCTGTGGCATCTTTCTCCTGAGCCATGTCGCTTAGTCTTATCGCCTCAGTTGCAAGCAGGTTAGACGTCGAAGTTGCTTCTATCGCAGGGCCGCTTGCAATCCCCTCCTACTCCGCTGACCCATAAAGGCCCTTCGCCCAAGAAGTCTGCTCGAAATTGAGCAAAGAAGAGATGAAGGGAAGTGGTCACCTCGTCTAGCTCAGCAGAGGCAGTTTCAACATGGCGCTTCCGTTTAGGGTCTCTCTCTTTAGTCTGTTGGTAAACTTTGATACGGGCAACAAAGCTAGCCTTGAGCTCTTCGACCTCATTAGAAAAATCGAGCATTGGCTAGTCTACGTCCACAGTAAACTTCCTCAAGTGCTCCATTTCGGCGACTAGGCCCTCTCGTTTAGTAGCTAAACCTTCCTGCTGCTCAGCCTTCCGGTTTAGTTGAACCCGAAGTGTTCTCAGGTCTTCAACCAGCGGGCCAGTACCGGAAACATAGAGAGTTTGGATGAAGACATTGTTGCTCTCACATTTTAACCCCAAACTAGGGAGATTCCTCTCGAAGTCCTCATAAAAATGCCTCTTGCTAGGAGCCATAGCAAGGCGAGAAATCTCCCTCAAGATTTCATCAATGAGATTCTTCATAGTCCCAAGAATCACAGGGGCATACTCAAAATCCACCCCCGCAAGAAGCCCTTTGAGCTTTTGAACATGAGCATTGGAAAGGTATGTGGCAACTTTGGGAATGGTGTCATCCGCCAAGATGAAGTCCAACAAGTCCACCACCGCTTTGGCACTACTTAAAGGGATTGAGCCTGACAGTGATCGAGAAGAGGTCGTCTGCGGAAAAAGAGAGAGTTGAATTATAGAACCAGCAAAGAAATGACGTAGTGAAGAAGTGTTACCAGAAGAGCAATGTTACCTGAGAGCTAGCAGCAGGGGTTTTTGGTAGGGAAGAAGATGTTTAGATAGCCTAAGCAACAGGCTGAGCAACAGCTTGTGAAAAGCAAAGTCAAACCAGTAGAGGAATGCAATTAGCATAACAAGGACAGATGAAAGGAAGGTTACCTCAGTTATCTTCGTAGAAGGTGGAAAAGGAGGTGGCATTGCCACTCTTGCAAGTAGGCGAATGTTTGAGACATCAGCCGGCGAGTACCCCACCGCTGTCAGGTCTACAAAAATCTTGTCAATGATCTCATCGACATCGGTCTCTTCGGATGGCGATTCTTTGACACTTTCAGCCTGGGGGTGGGACCAGTAGAAGCAGATAAGGGTACCAGTGGGAGAAAATTCAGGGTAGAGGCAGGCTTCACCAAGCGTCTCTTCATTGCCATTTTCTTGACCCGCGTAGGCCTCTAACTAGGAGCAGTAGTAATGGCGCGTTTACTCAGATAAGGAGCCTACGAATAAAAGAAATCAAAATGATAAAAATCGAAGAAGAAGAAGGAAATCAAAAGAAGGATACCTGACTGGTAACATCAGATTCATTGTCATCAGAATCAAACACCTCGATCACCCCCTCAATCTTTGTGGAATGAAAGTGGCGGACGGAACGACGAGTACCACTTGAATAGGGGCTGGAGCGAGAGCTGGATCGAGAGGCGAAATGGGGATACCAGCAAGGATGGCAGCAACAGCGGTCACCATGGCTTCAGTTTTCTTGCATGAACCTAAAGACAAAAGTCAAAGTAGAGAATTAATGACAATACAAGAAGGATCAAGAACAATGGGAACAAGGATGAAGGTGATACCTTCCCCTTCGATTTTACTCTATTTTTTAAGAAATAAAATTATTGACATAAAATATTAAGTACTATTTGATTATTATATTCTATTTATATTTAATTTTATTATATCATCTAATTTATGTACGTACCTATTCTCCACTGACTTCTCACTATTTAATTATCTATGTTCTACATTGAGCAAAACCACTAATCATACATGAGAAATTTAAAAAAGAAGAAGAAGAAGAAGAACGGAAAGGCGAAAGGTGGAAAAAATGAAAAACTCGAATCAAAATGATGATGACTGCATGTGGATTCTGGAAAAATAAAAAGTAAATAAAAGACAACTTTCCTATTTATTAGAATTTCTTGCCTCACCAATCCCCCAAATTGAGGAAGTTGGGAAAAAGATAAGCCAATATTTTTGATAATTCAAAATAAAAAAAGGGAAATAATTATAAATTACCTAGCAAGTTACAGGTTAAAAAGAGATTTATAAACTTGTTGAAATAAATTTAAATACACATGGCAATTAATTAAAGTCATATCTAATATTAGGTAGTATAAAGCTACTTTTTATTAGAAGCCTTTGTTTAAGAATTGAATTTTGACAGACTGCCCATAGATAAGTTACCTTTTATCTCTAAAACCAAGATATATTCTCTCTCTATTCGTTGTATATCCATATTGTCTTCTCTCTTCTCTCTCCTAAATTATTCAACAAGTTCTCTCTCTCTCTCTCTCTCTCTCATTCAACTTAATCATATATTCTCTCTTTTCTAATTATATAATTAAGGGCCGTTTGGATGGGTATAAAAAAAAAGTACTTCTCGAACGGTACTTTTTAGCTTTTTTTTAAGCTAAACAATTTTGCGTTTGGATACAATAATTACAAGTGCTTTAAAAGGTGCTTTATTTGAAACTATCCAAAAGAAGCCCTTTTTAGCTTTTTTTATGCTTCTGTTTTTAAAAAAAAAAAAACAAAAAGCCAATCCAAAAAATAAGTGCTTCTTCTCCAAAAAATGGCCTATCCAAATGGACTCTAAGTCTTATTCATTTTTTTTTTATAATTATCTAACTTTTTTATAAAACACCAAAATAAAAATTTAGCCATTCTATGTTTGGCAATATAAAGGCACTCCTTCATTTTTTATGTTAAAAAAAATGCACGTTAATATATGGTATAAATATGAGATATAAACTGTGTGTAATGCAAAAAATATTTGAAATAATTTATTTTAAATTACAAGATATAATTTATTCGAAATTACAAGATATTCATGCTTTATATTACACGTTTAGATTTGTATGGTGTATTATATTGTGGTTCCATATAATGCTTATTTTTGTTAGAACATAATAATTTTTTTTTTTGTTATTTCCTATATATAGAAATATAAGTTTTTCTTCAATCAATTTCTCTACTCTTCAAATCAAGAATAAATTAAAATTGATGAAAATTGTAACTTTGATGATTTACTAGATATATTAATTAATATATAATAGAATTTTATTGTTGTGGACACATAAAATTAAAATACATCTAATAGAATTTAATTAATAGAAACAAAAGTACGAAAAAAGTATAATTTGTTTCTTGTATATGTTAAGTAATTTAACAAAAAAAAATTAAATTTTCAAAAATATAATATTTTACATTAGTATAAATTAACTAAAAACGAGATCAAGGCTCTAAGAAATTAAAAAGAAAAATAAATTCATGTCTCTTCAAAATTAATTCTTTAATAAGTATAGAAAAATTTATCTTTAGTAGCAAAATACGGAATATTTTAATTATCTAGTATTTCATAATTTTAATTATGTACAATTAAAGTTTTTCAAGAAATATTGACATTGAAATGATTAAAAAAATGAAAACTTATATATTGATGCGAGATTAATGCAACAAGTCTTTGAAATAATTTATTTGCAATTACAAGATAGTCATGCTTTTATATTACATTCTTTAATTTGTGCGGTCTATTATATAGTGATTCCATATAACGTTTACTTGCGTTAGAACCTAATAGATTAATTTTTCATTTTATTTTCCACATGCAGAAATATAAGTTTCTTTAGTTAATTTCTCTAATTTTTTAATCAAGAATATATCAAGATTGATATAAATTGTAACTTTGGTGATTAACATTGATAGATTAATTAAGATACAATTAAATTTATTTTTTTGGACACATAAAAGCTAAAATACATCTAATAGAATTTTATTAAAAAAAACAATAGATATGAATGGGTGGGTTGGACAAGTTTGGTCCAATACACCACCTACATATAAATAAAATTTAAAATTACGGGTAACTAGTAGGTAATAGGTTTTTCAAACATAAATAATAGATTATAGATAATTGCAACATGTTATATAAGTACTATTACATTTTGTTAAAATACTAAAGTACTTAATATTAATCTAGTACTAAGGGAACTTCTACTTATTTTTTTCTTTTTGTGGATCACTCCATATGAGAAAATAACAATTAATTTAGTTAACGACTAAGATACAAAGAGATGGTATAATTTCTTTTTTTGCAAAAGAAAAATGTGTATATATAAATATGTATTATAATAATATAAATTTTCGTGGAGTGCGCGTGTTGTAAAAACAAAGGGAAGTTATTGATTGTATTATCTAAACGGGTGATGAGACAAAACTATATATGCTGATAGAAAATAATATGATCTATATATACGGTGGATGATCATCGATAATATCTCACATGCATTTTTTTTCTGAAAGAAAACCCAAATTCCGAATTTTGAAGAGAAAATTCATATATAACCATTCATATTTTCTAAATCAGTTTATTGCATTAAAATAATGGAAAATTAGAGTTTATTTGATATGTTTGAAGTTAGAGATCTGTCTCTCTGTGTGAAAAGTTATGTTTGGACTGCTTACTTTCAAGTTGAATTTAGAGTTCACTTGCCAATGACAATTAAAAGACTTATGTACCTATAAAACCAAAGTTAGACTCCAACTTATCTTCATGTGTCATAGTCCAACTATGTACTGTTTTTTCCCGCCATTATATTTCCTGTCATTCTCTCTTTTCTTCTTTTCTACAACAAAATGGGTTGGGTTTTCACAGAAAATCGCTTAATTTGATTGGAGATGAAATAAATTCTGAACCACATACGGTTATAAAGTTGTGGATGTTTGGTTTTTTTTTTTTAAGCGATAATTACATCCACTACCCCTTCAAAGTTAAGAAACCACAATTGATCCCCATTTTTTTTCAATATTACAGCCTCTCTCAGTAAGGAAGTTAAAAATGACATATACCCCCTAATCAATCGGGAAAAAAAAAATACATATACCCCCTAATCAACCGATTTTCAATCATTTCTCCATGAACTTCTGATTTTGTCCCTAAACTTTAACTTCGAAAATTTGAAAAAATAACTTGAAAAATAAATACTTGTAACGACACTTTTACACATTTGACTAAATGACTTCTAACTAGAATGCCCCCCACCCCCAAATAAAAAAGGGAAAAAAATATATATGAAAATCATATAAAGTACAAAATATAAATTTAAATATATATAATATTGATGCGGGTCGATTTCCGAGCTGGTCGACACCGGTCGATTCCTCTGGTCGAGTGTGTACGTGTTGGTATTTGAACGGGAAGTTGATCCTGCAACAAGGGAATGGCAACGTGAGCTAGCCGAGATGGGTCTCGGCTAAGACCCTCCGATGCTTAAGTCAGTTGATCGGTTTGGGGTGATTTGAACAGAGTAAGAGTGCTAGGTGTAATCAATGCGTGTGTCTTACCATAAATGTAAGGGTATTTATACCATGTCCAGGTAAACCACGCTCTTGTGGGCCCACCAGGCCAAGTAGGTCGTTGAGGACCGACGTGGGCAACCCGTAGACTCAGGGGTAGGGTCCATAGGCAATAGCTGCCGCCTCATTAATGAGGTATGGGGTAAGGTGGCTCCCCCATACCTCGTCTGATGGAGCACTTAATGCCAACAGGGATCCGTTGGACCCAGCATGGTCCGGGTTGATAGGTATGTCGACCTAGATAGCGAAGGAGCGAGTTTCTAGCATAGGGATTACGACCAGAGGGTCGACAGGGTGAGGAGCTAGCGGAGCCGTTCGGTGTTGGACGGTTCAATCAGGAGGATTCGAGGGGAATCGATCGGGGAGTAAACGACTTCTTGCTTTGAGAAAGGAGATCGGATGCCCGTTCGGAAATATGCCACGTCAAATATATAGAAAGTAATATATAAAAGATTCATATATACATACATATATATATGTGTAAAATCAAATCATATACAAAGAAATATATAATATGTAAATTAAATTAAAGAAAAAAAAAAGAAAAAAGAATGAATAAAAGAGTTAGTGGCCATGTTTCTTGTCTTCTTCTTCATCATTCTCCATCACCATATGTCGTCCCTCACCCAGCCACCGACAACCAATCTCTGTCGGAATTCGACAAAACCTAAGTCAACTGAATCATCACGACCTCAACTTTCCAATGACGCCCTACTCAACACCATCAGACTTCATTTGGCCCACGGTCAAAGAGAGTCAAAATTTGCATCTCCGGCGAAACTTATCGGAATCCGGCAAATATATAGCATCGTGGTCACCTTGCCCCAAGCTTTCTATATCTACTGAAATCAACTTGTTTCGCCATCATTTAGCCGCAGGTCAACCTCCTTCATACCCCAATTTTTGTCCCTATCGATCTATCCATCCCTAACAACCCATCAGCCGCTGCTTGCACCAATGGACTCGATGTGCAATACTTGCTCCGATTCCTCATCTTTGGCCGATGTTGGAGCTCCATCAAAAAACCCACCCCTTTCTTCTCCCCAAAATCACATGTAACCCCCCCTCCCTCCCATCTCTCTCTTCTCTTCCTGTTTCTTCTTTCCAATGGCCACAATCTCGCCGTCGGCCAATTCCCTCATCACTGTGAACAACACTTCCACTGTCGTCACAACTACCTCCAAGCACCATGAATCTAGTATGTACAGTGTGTTTGTGAGTATGTTTTGATATATATTTATATATATCTATACTATTATAAAAAGAAAGTCACTTTTGTGTCTAAAATTACAGTTATTTCTTACATTTTACAATTTTACCCCTTTAATGTTTAGTGAAATCACAACATAATTATAATATGGTGGGCAAAATTGAACATTTCCAACATAATATCATTAATTTGGATACCAATTTTTATAACTCCAAAAATTACCCTTCGATATCTTCCACACTATGTATGAGTAAGGTTAAAAACATAAAACACCACACTAAACTAAATCCACATTTTGAGGAAAACCCACATTATGGGACTGAAACTACTATACAATTGATTACATTTGAACAAACTAAAAGTCTAAAAGCAAAAGTTATCTTATTTATCTATTGAAGGCATTTTACTTAAAAGTAAAATTAGTAATAAAAATATTATAATTGTTTTGATATTTTGCACTGCAAAAAACATCCACCTATTTTAATTTAATCGATAGGATAACAAATTTCATCTCTCTCTCTCTCTCCTCTGTGTGGGTGTGTGTGTGTATATATATATATATATAAACAAAAACGAGGGCTTAATTAAGCTAGAAAGTTTATGTGCGGCAAAAAACTCAAACATTCAAGTTAGAGTTACTTAAATTTTTGCAATTTTATAATATGTGAAAAAAAATCAAATAAGATAGTTATATGATCAAAATAAAAAAAAATATCATGTTATAATTGAAAAAACAAATACTTAATAACTTATTATAAAGAATAGATACTTAAATTTATATGCGTGTGGGAACCGCGTGCGAGAAATGCAAGTATATATATATATATTTATTATTTGTATATATCTATTTATTTATATATGATGGTTATAAATTTTGACATATATTTTGCTTTTATATATTATGTGTGGGTGTTTATTATATATATGTATGATAATTTTAAATATTTAAGTATGTATATTTGATATAAGTATTTGTGTACATTCTTTTTCTTCAATCAAAAAATGTATATCTTATTTTTTATATTACAAAAACTACCCCTCCCATTTAGTTATATTACAAAGGGCATGCATGGGATAAAAAATATACACAAACTAGATCATGGGTATATTCGAGTTTTCATTAAAAATTTTGCTAGCGCCAATTGTTTTTGACCAGTAACCGACTATTGAGCAGTGTAGATGTAATTTTTAACTTCCTTAAGGAAAGAGGTTGTAATATTGAAAAAAAAAAGGGGGGGACTAGTTGTAGTTTTCGAACTTTGGAGGGTTGTGGATGTAATTATACAAAAAAAGAAAGGTATTAATAAACCATTTATTTACAAATAATTATACTTGAAAAATCAAGCAGTGCTAGTTTTGAATTTTCTATTCAAAAAATACTACAAATTATGAGTTAAATTGTCACAAAAAATTGCTTCAATTCACAACAAGAACACCCCCCCCCCCCCCCCAAATCAATGATGAACGAATACATTATAATTAGTCTCTGTAACAGATTTTATCTATAACAATTTCGTTAGTAAATGTCTTATTACTAATCGTTTCTTTTTTTTTTATTTTTATATTGAATATGTCACTAATCCATCACAAATACTTCCAATTATTGACAGAATCTCTCCATCACAAATTTTCTATTAGTTAAGAGGGTGTTTTCTTGTTGTGATTGTGAATAAAATAAATTATGAGCCATATACGATTAGAAAGTTATGTATGTCTAGATTTCAACAAAAAAAGGGGGAAAAAACCACTACTAGAAAAAATGCAATTAGCCACGGATTTGGCAAAAAATCCGTGGCCAAGGAGATTAGCCACGGATTAGCCACGGATTTTTTCCGTGGCTAAAAGTGGCGTGGCTAATCGTAGCCACGGCTGGGATTAGCCACGGATTGGCCACGGCCTGGCCGTGGCTAATAGCCACGGTCAAACCGTGGCCAAATTTGGCCACTTTTTTTTGGACATGCCTGGCCGTGGCTATGGGCCACGGATTAGCCACGGTTTGGCCGTGGCTAATCTGTGGCCACTGGAAAAAAAAGGCTAATCAAACCAAACCCAAAACCCTACCCGCGCCCCAACCCAAACCCGCACCCGCGCCCGCGCCCAAACCTGGACCCGCATCCTCCAAGCGTTTTTTTTTTTTTTTTGCGCTCAAGGATATTCAAACACGGGACGTCAATGTTGCAGTTTGAGCATGAAACCGTTGCGTCAAAGGAATTCTTTGGTTATTGATTGCTTTTTATTATACGTAAACTATATTTTTACAATATTTTAAACTTAAATTATCTAATAAATTTCATTAGTTTTATCAAGTTTTGTTATTTAATTTTAGTAATTTTTATAAATTATTAACCAATTATTTTTTTTTAAATTAAAGATATTTACCTTCGACTTTATCGTTCATTATTCAGTTTTTCTTTTTATGACAAATATTTAATAAATTAATATATCAAAAACAAAAATTATAACAAAAATCGATTTATACAATTTATATTTAGATAATAGCAACTTTAATTCGTGATCCTTTGCCAATATCTTCGTATATGTGTGGTATTATATATATATACATATATATGTCAAGTATACATATCATATATTTATATATATATATATATGTATCTATTTTAAATATGTCCAAGTATATATGTATCAATATATATATATATATATATATAAATGTCCAAGTATATATATATATATATGTCCAAGTATATATAGATAATTTAAATTTAGATAATTAAAATATCAATAACAAAAATTTATCCGTTGTGCAAAAAATCAAAAAAAAAAAAAAAATTAGCCACGGCCTAATTGTTTTTTTAATTTTTTTGATTTTTTGCACCACATATAAATTTATATATATATATATATATTGATACATATATAAATTTATATTGATACATATATATGTGTATATATATATATGAATCAATATATGTGTATATATATCATATATACATATGTCAATATATATATGTCAATGTGTATCTTATGTATATTAATATATTATATGTACATTCTAATCCTCTATATATAGTCTATATGATATAACTATATATCTATATATAACATATCTAATATATGATATAAATGTAGAGTGCATATATATATCGATCAAATATATATATATATATATATATCTAATCATATGTACTATATATGTTCAATCATCCGTATGTAATAAACATATATTAGTGTATTATATATCTAATATATGTTATATATGTACTTATATAGCTAATATATATACATCTAATTAGACATAAATACATATATATATGAGTATATCTAATCTTATACGTATGTAACATATCCAATGATTTATTATATATATCAATATACATAATATACATATATTACTTACGTATTGCAAAAATTAATTATTAAACAAAACATTAAAGTGGTGTAGTGGTTTGATGCTCTAACTTCAACTAACAGGTCAAGAGTTTAAACCATATCCGGTGCAAAAAAAAAAAAAAAATTTGCCCAGGAATTTTTAGCCACGGTCTAGCCGTGGCTAACTCGTGGCTGTTAGCCACGGCTAGACCGTGGCTAACTTAGCCACGGCCTGACCGTGGCTAATCCGTGGCTAAAAATAGGCGCCAAATTTCCCTCTAATTTTAGCCACCAAAAATAGCCACGGATTGGCCGTGGCTAATTCGTGGCTAAGTTTATTTTTTATTTTTTATTTAAATCCGTGGCTAAAATCCATGGCTATTTGCAATTTTTCTAGTAGTGAACAATGTTAAGAAATCACATTTTTATAGAGACTTATATTTTAAAAACATAATAGTGCCACTTTCAAATTTTCAATTTGAAAATGCTACAAATTTTGGGTTAAATTGTCATGGAAAAACAACTTTGATTGGGAATGAAATAAATGGTTAGTCATGTATGGTTAGAAAACTATGAATGTCTAGTTTTCAATTTCAAGAAAAAAAAAAAAAGAAAAAATGGTGTTAGAAGCCATTTTTCTACACAGAGTTATACTTCAAGCAGCGCTAATTTTGAATTTTATGTTAAAAAATATCACAAAATTTGGACTGAATTGTCACAAAAACCTGCTTTGATTGGAAATGAAATAAAATATGATTCATATACCATTAGAAAGTCCTAAACGTCTAGTTTAAAAAATGGCATTAAGAAATCATTTTCCCACATATGATTATACTTAAAAAAAACTACACACTGCTATTTTATTCACATTTTGGATTGAATTCTCACAAAAAACAGAATTGATTGAGAATCTAAAAAATTATAAGTCATATACTATTGGAAAACTAGGGATTTCTAATTTCAACCAAAAAAGAAAAAAAAAGGTTTGAATAAATCATTTTTCTATAGATAATTATACGTAAAATTGAACAATGCCAATTTTGAATTCTTTGTTCGACAATTTGATAGATTTTGGATTGAATTCTAATGAAAAATTACTTTGATTGAGTATGTAATCAATTACGAACTAAGTACCGTTATAAAACTAAGGGTATCTAGTTTTCAACAAAAAATATGATGTTAAAAAAATTTAATTTTCTACAAAGAGTTATACTTGAAATTTTGAGTAGTGCCAATTTTGAATTCTCTATTCGAAAATGTGACAAATTTTGTATTTTTTTGAATACATATCATCGGATTACATCAATGACTCTTCGAGTACAAATCAAACTATTACATCATATTTCAAACAATATCATTCACAAACTATAGATAAACTATTATAATAAACTACTATTAAAGTAGGATAATAAACTACCATAAAGGTAGAAATAAAGTCCACACATTTATCGGTGGGAATCGAACCCAAGACCTTTAGAATCTTGGGGCCTCAGCTTTGCCAGTTGAGCTAGGCCTCATCGGCGTGACAAATTTTGTATTCAATTCTCATAAATAACTGTTTTGATTGGAAATGAAATAAATTATGAGACATACATTGTTTGGAAAGCTATATATGTCTAGTTTTCAACAAAATATACTGCATTAATTTATTTGGCCTTTTGAATTACTTAAAAATATGCGGTATTGAGATTCCATCATAAAGAACTTTTTTTTTTGGAAATACACGAATGAAGTATGTTAAATGAAGTATTGTGCAACAAACAAAGTATTATCTATACTATTATAAAAAGAAAGTCATTTTTGTCTCACAAATGGCGGTTGTTTATGTGATTTTACAAAATTTGTCCTTCAATTTTACGTTGAATAAATAGAGATATGTAAAATTGTGGTTAAAATTGAAAATTCACATAAAATTGATTCAATTTGGATACCAAATTTTGATGTGCCAATTTTACCCTTTTAATTAGTAAAGACATGCAATAAATAAGCAAATAAAATTTTCAATATTGTAATATTACATCCAATTTAAAAAACCCATATTCTCAACCCACAAACCAACGAAATCAACCAATTTGATCAATTGAATTGGGTACAATGTTGATATGACTCGATAGAATTAGGAAAAATATCCAATTATCGCAATTGAATTGGGAAAAATGTCTAATAGACTCAATTGAGTTGGGGAAAATGCCCAACCGACTCAATTAAGTAGAGAAAATATCCAATTAACTCAACTAAGTTGGGTAAATTTTCAATTATCTCAATTAAGTTCAGATCAATGTCCAAATGACTCAATTGAGTTGGGAAAAATGTTCTATTGATTCAAATAAGTTGGACGAAATGTTCAATTACCTCAATCTAGTGGGGGGGGGGGGGGGATGTCCAATTAATTTAATTTCATTGGTAGAATAACCAAGTCTCTCACTTGAATTTGAGAAAATGTCCAATTGATTTAACTAGATTGGAGAAAAATGTCAAATTGACTCAATTAAGTTGGCAAAATGTCCAATGACTTAATTGAATCGGAAAAAAATGTCTAGTTTGCCCAATTAAGTTGGGAAATGACAATTGACTCCATTAAGTTGGCTCAATGTGTTGAAAATCAGATCTAATATAGAACCAATGACTTTACTGATTACTGATCCAACCGATTTAATCAGTTCAACCACCGATTCGACCGGTGTGACGTAATAAATATAATAGTTATATTTGATAATATAATTTAAATATTTATAAAAATAAAATGCCATAATATTGGAAATAACAAAAAATAAAATCTTTTTCAATTAGCCATTTGTTGTTCTTCACCTAAATAACCAACAAAAGAAAAAAAAAAGAAAAAAAGAAAGAAAACTTTCCACAAGATAAATGAAAATTGAGGAAATTGAGAAAGAGTTTTCGCTAGTGTACGAATAATATGGGTTGTGCTGCTAATTTTAAGATGGTAGGCCCATAGAAATCAAAATAATGAACAAATAAAAATTGAAAGAAGAGAGAGAAGGGGGAAATAGTTTAGGGAACAAAAATTGCATGGAGGGAGAAATGGATGCATGCCAGTCGCCATAGGGAGAAAGAACGGCTTTTATCCTTTTCTTTTTCTTTTTTTTTTTCTATTTGGGCCTAAAAATGAAATTTGGTATAAAATCGGAATGGGTTGAAATCTTGTCCTCTTCGCCATACCGAGATAGATTAATAATGCTCATATCACTTCAACCTGTGCGGCACGGCCCATGTTTCATTATGTCAATTCACTTAGGAAAAATGTCCTGTTGATTCAACTATGTTGGGGAATGTGCCTAACTGAATCAATTGAATTATAAAAAAAATGCTAAATTGACTCGATTAAGTATAACAATGTAAAATTGACTCAATTAAGATGGTGGAAATGTTCGACAATTTCAATTTAGTAGTGAAAAATGTCTAATTAATTCAATTTAATTGGGTATGGCCAAGTGGTTCAGTTGAATTTTTGTCTAATTGGCTCAATTGAATTGGGAATAGCCAAGTGACCCGCTTGAATTTGGAAAGAAAGGATTGGCTCAATTGAATTGGGGTACATATATTGCTTACTCAATTTTACATGAGGAAAATAGCCCATTGACTCAATTATATTAGATAAAATGTCCAATTGACTCAAATGAAATAGAGAAAAATGTTAAATTACCTCAATTGAATTGAAAAAATTGTCTAAGTTATTTAATAAAGGTGGGAAAATGTCCAATATGTTCAATTAAAGAGGGCAAAAAAATCCGATTTGTTCAATTGAATTTGAAAATCGTCCATATTTCATTAATTGACATGTGGGGAGGGGGGATTCTAAATTCTTCGAATAAGTTGGGGAAATGTCCAACTCTATCAATTAAGTTGGGAAAATGTCCAATTAGCCAGTTGAGTTGGGGAAGATGTCAAATTTTCAAAAAAAAAAAAAAAAACGGATCATTGTACTGCAATTTTATGATAATATACTCCATATACACATCACAATTATGCACATCGTGAACATTCAAAAGTAGGTTTCAAAAAATATACATCATTGTTGATTTAAATTTTGCAAAAATCGATTGTTGTACTGCAACTCTATGGTAACATATTTCATGTACTCATCCGAATTATGCAAAAGTTGAACATTCTAAAGCAAGTTTCTAAGAATATACATTATGAACTCATTTAAATTCTACAACAACTAATTGTTTTATACTCATCCCAATTTTGCAAAATATTGAACATTCTATTACATGTCATATACTCATCGGAATTTTTCAAAAATTGTTTGTTGTTGAAACATATATACTATCTATACTATTATATAAAGGGAAAGCCCACTTCAGTAGTTACCTTTGGTGTGACAAGTTTTTGGTATGACAATTTTTTTCTTTGTCTTTTTTTTGTCTCTCATCTCTCCTCTTCATGTTCTTTTCTATTTCTCTCCTTCTTTCTACCCCCCCCCCCCCCCCCGTTCTCTCTATCGTCTTTCATCTCTCAGTACTTTTCAATATTATTTTTAACTTTATTTTGTAATTATATTCATAGTTTTTTTTATTTTAAAGTACTTTATTTTACTTATCATTAATTTTATCAATCTATTAAAAACATTTTAATAGTATAGATATATGTAATTAAATTATATTATTTTTTATTATGTACACACATCGAGTGTGCAAATATTACTAGTTAATATACTTGATATACTCACCTTAATTCTGCAAATATTGAACATTCTAAAGCAAGTTTCAAAATATGCTTAATATATTCCCTCATGGAAAATTTTCTTATACGAAGAGCAAAAACCACGTCATTAAAAACTTTATTCCAAGCACATTTTATTTCCTACTGCAGAACAAATTGAATTTGCTCACCTTTGTGTTTTAGAATGGCACCAAGTTTGTTATTATGCAATTATAATACTGCATATTTCTAAAAAGTAATTCGAATAGACATTTTTATATCCAAAATCTGTTAAATTCTTGAACTTAAAACAGTAAACAACAAAAGTGATAGGAACCCTCATTCATCTAACTTCATGGTTGAACAACCGACTATTTAGACTAAATGAAACTTCTATAACTCTATACTTCCATTATTCACAGTACAAAAAACTTTTCTTCTTCTCAAACACATTGCCAATTAAATTTCAATCAATTAGAGATCTAATTTCTACCTCAAAAACATGAATCTTCACAAAATTGAAAACCTAAATTATTCAATGTTCGTTCAAGAAAGAAAACCAATTTCAACTACTTTTTAAGCAAAAACCACCTTGGGTCCTTTTCTCTTGCAACTTTAAATTTGTTTTTCCATTTTTTTTTTTTGTTGTGAAGAATTGAAATTGTAATCAACCACCGTGTAAGTAAAGCTTGTGAAAGTTTTTATTCAACTAACCCCTGGTTTTTCACCTCTAATTTCTCGGACTTAGCTTGTTGAATCGTCAATACGACCATCTCCCATTACCACAATATACCTTCGATTGATTTTCAATTTAATTCCAACTATTTGTGTGCCCCTCACAATAAATCCGGTTTATTGATCACTTCAATTTCTTGTTGTATAGGATAAACATAAAAGAATTAAGAGTATTATGAAAAGACATTTTTCTACAGATAATGACGTTTACTCGAAGAGAGTAGATACAAAACAAAAGAATTATTAAAATGTCAAGTCTTCCATTAAAAAAATAATAATAGAATCCACAAAATAAGGATATATTGGTACTTTCATGGGGTTGGAAGTGATTTCTAACTAAAAACATTTTAAAATAGGTACCTCAAACTAGGGAAAAACTTCAAAAGTGAAAGTACTTAGAAGGTTAAAAAAAGAATAGGTTTCCGTTAAACAATTCCAGCAAAAAAAAAAAAAAAAGGCGAAAGAATCCATGTAATTATGTATAGAGACCCCAACTAAGTAACAAAAAGGCTCCGATTGATGACATATACTAATAGATTGAGCATTTTATCAATTTTTATTTGGAATCTAATCTTCTATTGTTATCATTAATAGTTCAATATAATTTTCTATTATTACCATTAATGTAATAGCAACTATTTAGTTTTGGTTTTATTTTTACACTTTATGTAAAAGAAATTTAATATGCAGAAAGTCATTAGAGTACTAATCACAGACTTAATTTTATAATTGTAAAATGTTTTGACATGAAAGCTAAATGTTGTCCCAATGTGTATCATTTGATTTGCACAAATACATGGGATACTAAAATCTAAGCTCCCCATAAAATATAGTGCAAAAGTATTTTAAGAGTTGAACCCTAGAATGGGAAAAAGGGGCTACACTTTTCTTAGCAGATTTTGAGACATCCCCACTATGTCTTTTGTTTGTAGTGTTCACATTATTGACCGCGAATATGGGGGTCTATAAAAATTGCGAGATTTGTGTCTGTCTCAAAGGGCCCAATGAGAGTGACCCAAAACGCGTGAAGATATGGATGCCTCAGCCGCCTCTCTATTGTAGGCTGTTGGCCTCTCAGTCAAACCCACGAGCTTTGACTACCAAACTTCATCATTCTTATTATTTTTTTAAATAAATTACATTATACACCCCAACTTTCAAAATATTTTATATTTTGATATTCAACTATTAAATAATTTTACCGAAAAACTCTTCTATTCTACTATTAGATTGGCATTAGTTTTCCAAACAAAAGCTTCAAAATAATTTTAAAATTTAAGATCGTCATATTAGGTCACCAATCAGCTTTCGACGATGTTATTAGTCGGAAAGTTATTTCCTAGGAATTTCGTGTGCGTTATATGATAAAATGTGATAATAGATAATTTAATAATAAAAATTATAAAAACAAGTATAATTCAAGGGGGTCGTGTTTGTGTCCCTAGTTTTTACTACGTCTTTCTTTCATCACTTTTCACGTTCAGAATAAAAAAAAAAATAACTATACTAGATTTAATTGAACATGAATACCACGGCCTTTATCTAGAATTAAGTGTCCGATGATGTTGTTCTCAATTTAGATCAACCAACAAGGAGTATTGTGTTTTAAGACAAAAAAAAAAAAAGAAAGAAAGAAAGAAAAAAAAGTATTGTGTACACAAAACCAATTACATAAGTTTTTGAGAACCTGCGAATCAAAATACCCCAAGGGGTTGTTTTTATTTAATTACAGTTATTTTATTTAAAAAAGATTTAGCTTAATAAATTTTAGGATCAAATTAATTACATTTAGTTATAAAGGGGTTGTAATATTACATAATTTATGATAGATGGGGTGAAAAGTGAGTACACTTTTTTGAAATCCAAGGTTATTATAGTCCATTCATATAAATTATTAGTGTTTAGGGATATATTTGAAAATTTTACGGTATTCAATACAACATGCAATATGAATTTAACTCTTAAATTTATCGTGTGGCATGTCTTATTATATTTATCAAATGACTCGAATCAAATATAAACAAAAGTTTTCCATACATATATAACTTATGAGACAATTAAGCCATAGGAATTTAAACTCCAATAGCACAATAAACCGAAAAATAAAAATATTCAATTTAACTTTAGGTTACATCTACCGTATCACTTGATAAATATTTTTTTAAAAAAAAAAGGAAAGAAAAAACAAACTACTTATGAGTATTTTAATTTATGAATATCCATTATACTTAAAAAATCGTCTTTGCTTCGAGAACAATTTTATATATATTTTAATTTTCATACATATCCAACCTTCTAAGAAGGTGCTCTATGCCTCTATCATCCCCACAGCTCAAAAGTCTCAAACCAAACCAAACTAAACCAAACCAAGGGCAGGGTCAATGTATCGACATATATAAAGAAAAGAAAGAAAATACGTACACAATTTCGCTTTCTTCTTCTTTCTTGCACATTAATTCCCTCCACCAATCACACCCTCTCCAAAATTTCACACACAAACACACTTCCACTGCTTGTATGTCATGGCTGCTTCTTCAGGGACCTTAGACACCTCCTCATCAGCCTTCGCATTCATGTCTTCCACCTCTTTCCCAGCCGCTGCCACCACCACCGCTGCCGTGAGCAAAGGATTGGGTGATAGGATAGCTGAGAGAACTGGGTCCGGGGTGCCTAAGTTCAAGTCTCTGCCACCGCCGTCGCTGCCCATATCCCCTCCGACCGCCGCCTCTCCTTCTTCTTGGTTTGCTATTCCCCCGGGCTTAAGCCCAGCTGAACTCTTGGATTCTCCTATTCTTTTATCCTCTTCCAACGTAAGTTCTTCATTTTCAAGGAAAAAAAAATTTCAATTCTTTTTGGCTTCTTTTGGTCATCGTTTTGTTGTTTAAAAATGCAGATTTTGCCATCTCCAACTACAGGGACTTTTCCGATTCAGGGCTTCGATTGGAAAAGCAATTCTGACGGGGCCCATCAGCAGCAGCAGCAGAATGATATCAAGAATGAACAGAAGAACTTTTCAGATTTTTCTTTTCAAACCCAAAGAAATCCTCTTCCATCTTATGAAATGGTATGTTTTGATTTCTTGTTTCTGGGTGTGCGTACGTGGGTATGTTTTGATTTCTTGTTTTTGTGTGTGCTTGTGTGTTTCTTTATGAGGATTTCGATTTTAAATTTTTTTTTTTTGGGTCATAATTGTTGAAAACAGGGAGAGCAGACATGGGGTTACCAAGAACCTGCGAAGCAAGACATCCTATCATCGCAAAAATTGTTAGAATCAAAACCCGATTTGAAATCAACAATCCACACAAATGATCAAAGCAGCAATAATCCATCATCAAAAAGTGCAAACGATGGGTATAACTGGAGGAAATACGGGCAGAAACAGGTGAAGGGGAGCGAAAATCCAAGAAGCTACTACAAATGCACACATCCCAATTGCCCCACAAAGAAGAAGGTCGAGAGGTCTTTAGACGGACAGATCACTGAAATTGTTTACAAAGGGAATCACAACCATCCCAAACCTCAGTCAACTCGAAGATCATCGTCCTCCTCGTTATCAACAGTAAATCAGTCCTACAATGTTAATACAGTACAGTACAATGATGTCCCAGAGCAGTCGTATATTGGTTCGAATAATTTGGTGAAAATGGATTCTTCGGTTGAGAACTCTTCGATATCAGTTGGGGATGATGATTTCGAACAGAGCTCTCAGAAGAGCAGGTCTTGTGGAGATGAGATTGATGAGGATGAGCCTCATGTTAAGCGATGGTATGTATTTTTAATAAAATTTTAAATTTATCCCCTTAAAAAATATTTTTTAATATTTTTTTAAAAAATAGAAATTTGAATGGGTGATTTTGGGATGTGTTTTTTCAGGAAAGGTGAAACTGAAAATGAAGGGATTTCAGCTACAGGGAACAGGGCAGTAAGGGAACCAAGAGTTGTAGTTCAAACTACGAGTGACATAGATATACTTGATGATGGGTATAGATGGAGAAAGTACGGTCAGAAAGTGGTGAAGGGGAATCCAAATCCCAGGTATGAAGCTCTCATCTTTCTGTTCACCATTTTCTGGTTCAGAAAGTAACAAGTGCTTTTCTTCTTAAAAATGCCCATCCAAACGGACCTTACTATGATCGCTAAAATACGTAGTTTTGTTATACTTGGAATAAGCTATTGTGTACAAGTGAAAATCCCCTTTCGATAGTAGTTATGAATCAAACTTTCCATTTAGATGTTAAAAATGCCAATGAAGTATAGTATAGTTGGTTTAACTAGCCTTATTTTGTGTTCATTCATGTGGCTTTTCAGGAGCTATTACAAGTGCACAAGTCCCGCATGTCAGGTAAGAAAACATGTGGAGCGAGCATGTCACGACCAACGTGCTGTTATAACAACATACGAGGGGAAGCACAACCATGACGTCCCTGCTGCGCGTGGTGGTGGCAGCCATTCCCTTAGCCGGGCGACCATGCCCAATAATCCCGGCAATATTAATGCGCCAACCATGGCAATTAGGCCCTCGGCTCTGCCTCATAACTCCAACTATTCGATGCCCACGAGCAGTTTAAGGCCACCTTCAGCTGAATCTCGTGCACCCTATACTCTGGAGATGTTACAAAGTCCCTGGAGCTTTGGATATTCGGGTTTAGCCAAGGATGAGCCCAGAGGTGACATGTTCCTTGAGTCGTTGTACTGAATCGCGCTTCTCTTCAATTAGATGCTGAAGTGCAATGAGTTATCCCGCCACAATTCGGAGAATCTCATTTTTTGGCTTGATATATTAGCCCTTATTCAGTTTTAATACCATTGAGTATGAATGTTTCACATAGCATCTCCTATCTCCTACATTTTCTCAATTTCTATCTTCCAACAAACATCCGTTAGATATTCAAAGGATTATCTCGGGATTATCTCGGGCGTTTTCTGTTAAATATCTAATTCAAGTTGGTTGGAGGATTAAATTGAGACAGTTTGATAGATATTGAATGCGATGTCAAACATTCGTATTCAGTGGAATCAAAAAGGGTAAATTGCCTAACATACGAACCAAATCTGAGATGTTCTTTATCTTTGGGTTCTGTGAAGCAAATAAGCAATTCAAGATTCCTCAACTTAGAAATCTTGGGTCTTGGGTAGATTTAGAGCAAGCTTTTTTAATACTTGTACAAGGTAGATTTCCATTTGTTTACTATTGATCAATTTGTTTGTTTGTTTGTTTCTGGTATTGATGTATATTCCACATACATATGCTTTATACATCCAAAGAAATACATTAATAATTTAGTATAGGAGCTTCTCAATTGAGTTGTTTGTGTTGAGGGGTTACTATCTGACTGATTTTGGTATTGGAAATCTTCAATTTATAGTTTATAACCACTAGGGAAAGTGTACGTTTAATGAAGCAATAGTTGCACATTTTAGTTCAAATTCGGCTCGGTCGAATCAATATTAATTATGTGATAAGTGTTTTACATTTGTTTCGTGAATGATCAATAATTGAGGAAAAGTGATCAATCACTGACAAATGTAATATACTTATTATATGATTTGTTGGGTTTGACAAAATTAGGTTCAGGTAAGAATTTTTCAACAATAGTTTAATTTGAGATGCTTATCTACTGTTATTAACGCAATCTTATGTATTAGAGCAGCTTAAAAGCTTAAAATATTGATATAGTTAATTGAAATCTAACACTGCTCCTCATTAAAAAGCAATAAATGTACGTATATGTAACATTGTTGCACCTTATAATAGAATGTTTAAATTGGGAATCATAAGCATAATATACCAATAGGATAAGAATGACAAATCATCGATGATCGATCAATGGATGAGCACGAAGAAAAGCTGTGTTTGTACAAGTATTTACTTTTTTGGGGTTTTTTTTTCTATGGATCGGGTGTATAATTCTGCAGTTCAAATTCAGCCACGTATTATGTATTAAATTTTTTATAAAATAGATATAATACGTGGCTGAATCTGGACCGTATGATGCATGGATAGATTTCATACACCCGGTCTATATAAGAATTTTCCTCTTTTTTGTAATTGCAATTTTAGGGCCCTAATGCATAAGAGGGGGGTGGGGGTGGAGAAATGATGGTAAGTTCCGATTTACTAAGTTTATCGGAGGCCCTTCTGCAAATTAATATAGTTTATATATGCATAACATCAAGTCATCAACCAATAATTAATATAATTTGAATTGAATTATTGTAATACAGTAAAGCACAATTAATATGAAAAGATATATTATAGTAAATAAAGTACGGGTAATTAATAAGACATAACATATATGAAGCCAGCTTCCTTTTTCTTCATTCCACCACCCGTTAATAGGAGTGTTATCAATAGAGCGAAAACCACTTTGTACACCAAATAGACTCATTTTAACCCTTTCCACCTTCAAAAATAAAAATCAATACATTACGCTTTTATTTTAATATTCATTTATAAATTGCACCATCAAATAACATTTTCATCAAAGAAAAAAAAATCGTTGGCATGGTATCACTAGAAATGGTCTTATAATCGAAGGGAAAATCAATCACTCTTAAATTTTTTCTGAATAAAAATGTTTGTGAAATATCATATAATTGTATATTGTACACTAATAATTAGTTTTTTTTTCTAAAAAAAGATATTATATATTCAACAAAGTTTAAATTTTCTAGAAAAAAAATCCGATTTTAAGTGATATTATAGCGTCTATGTTAACATAAATAAAGCAAGTAATAGAAGAATATATATTAAATAATTAAACTATGCTTAGGTGCTTACCATCTAAATTAGTTTTAATAATTATTGCTCGTATTTCGTTTTAATGTAAAGTGCGTGGACAAAAAATTGCTTGCTTTGATAAATTGAGGGCTGGAATTAATATAGTATAAAATCATATTTAAAATCAATTGATGAGTCCTTGTCTCAATAATAAAGTGGATACCTCATAATTTTAGGATCGTGAGTTCGATTTGTCGTAAATACGGATATTATTTGAGTTTGATACTAATTCTTTCTGTTGCATAGTAGTTGATGTAATTTATTGATTGTAATAGATTGCTTTTATATAAAAGTAATCATATATTTTTTTGAAATAATAAAAAAATCATATTTAAAATTAAGTGAAAGAAAACACAAACCAATCTTTAAGTTTCGCGCAATAATTATTTTATGATATCGCTGCTAATTATCTAAATCTATTTTTGATATGAAATTTTATTTGGGGGTGCAATTTTGTCAAAAAGTAGTAAAGTGAGGGCACAATGCGTTGATTTTTATTGTTTATGATGGCTCGTTATCAATGTCATCCTCTCTTTTTTAGTGTGGCGTTTTAATTCCTATATTTCGTTTATATCTTATTTTATATATATATATATATATATGTCAAGTGTTAATAATATATATATATATATATATATAAATAGATATTATTTATAAATACGTGGTATGTTTGCATAGCGTGAAATAGACTGTATGATAGACAAATTCTATATATAAAAAACCAAACATGTTTTTTTGTCTTTTGTTTTATAAAAGAAATTAAAGTGCATATTGTCCTAAATATAGTTGGTATGTGTCGTCATCGCTTACATGCTGTACTATTTTGAATGGGTCAAATTGCTTGGCGCACACGTCGCTCAAGGTCAACTTTTTGGTTGAAAG
>CM047886.1:10592838-10655188 GCA_026212405.1 Petrea volubilis
GAAGCTCTTGATGATCCATCTTGGGTAAAGGCTATACAGGAAGAGCTAGCCCAATTCGAAAAGAATCAAGTTTGGAAACTGGTAGAAAGACCACTTAACCATCTAGTCATTGGAACCAAGTGGGTATTTAGAAACAAACTTGATGAATCAGGTAAGATCATTTGGAACACGTCTCGACTTGTAGCCAAAGGCTACTGTCAACAAGAAGGTATTGATTTCGATGAAACCTTTGCACTCGTTGCTCAATTAGAATCAATACGTATGCTATTGGCTTTTGCATCTCATAAAAAATTCATGTTATATCAAATGGATGTTAAAAGTGCATTTTTAAATGGTTTTATAAATGAAGAAGTTTTTGTTGAACAACCACCCAATTTTGAGAATAAAGAGTTACATGATCATGTTTTTAAATTGTCAAAAGCTCTTTATGGATTAAAGCAAGCCCCTAGGGCTTGGTACGAAAGACTTAGTAATTTTCTCATTAAAATTGGGTTTATTATTGGAATCATTGATACTATATTATTTACAAAGAGGCATGAATATGATCTACTTATTGTACAAATTTATGTTGATGATATTATATTTGGTGCTACTAATGTTTCACTTTGTGAGGAATTTGCAAGAAGTATGCAACAAGAGTTTGAAATGAGTCTCATAGGAGAATTGAGCTTCTTCCTTGGACTACAAATCAAACAAACGGATGAAGGGATATTTATCTCCCAAGGCAAGTACACAAGGGAGGTATTAAAGAAATTCAATATGAATCTATGTAAATCCTTGTCTACTCCTATACATACTACTACCAAGCTGCATAAAGATGATGAAGGTGCATTGGTAGATGAAAAAATGTACAAAGGTATGATTGGTAGTTTATTATATTTAACTGCTAGTCGTCCGGATATAATGTTTGCTACTTGTCTCTGTGCGAGATTCCAATCAGCTCCTAAAGAATCTCATCTTACAGCTGTTAAAAGAATATTGCGATACCTTAAAAGCACAATTGATTATGGTTTGTGGTATCCATGTTCTAATGAATTTACTCTTACTGGTTTTTCTGATGCTGACTATGCTGGTTGCAGAATTGATAGGGAAAGTACCAGTGGAAGTTGTCAATTGCTTGATAAATGTTTGGTTTCTTGGTCTTGTAAAAAGCAAATTTTCGTTGCATTATCCATTACCGAAGCCGAATATATGGCACTAGGAAGTTGTTGCGCTCAATTGTTGTGGATGAAAAGAGTCCTATTTGACTTCGGTATCACACTACATGAAATTCCTATCCTGTGTGATAATACAAGTGCCATTTGCATCACTAAAAATCCAGTACATCACTCTTGTACTAAGCACATTGAGATTAAGCATCATTTTATTCGTGATCATGTACAAAAAGGTTATGTTTGCATTGAATTTATTGATACCGAGCATCAATTAGCAGATATTTTTACTAAGGCATTAAGTGAAGAAAGATTTTATGTGCTTAGAACTGCATTAGAGATAGTTGATTTTCCTAAAATTGCATAATAATGAATTTCTAATTGCAAAATTGCATGATTTCGTGTAAACTATTTGCATGTCTTTTGCCCTCTTTGATGATGAAGGGGGAGAGTAATTAGATTTGATGTCCGTATTTCTTATTTGATTGCCTTAAATTATTTGCTCTTACATTTCTTTATATTTTACCTATGCTTGTTTGTTAGAATTTATTATTTTCATACTCTATAAATTATCTTGGTATCAATCCTCTATAAAAGACAGGCAACACATATTCAGGGGGAGTTATTTCGAAAGTCTCTACATAAATTCAGGGGGAGCTACGGTAAGTATTTATTTTCTAAATTACATCAAATCTCTTGTCATCATCAAAAAGGGGGAGATTGTTGACCTCTTTAGTACAACTAAGGTATGTTTTGATATTTCCAAGATATCTGATGTGTTCTTAATTTTCAAATTCAAATTATTTCCTAACAAAATATTATTTTCTTCTTTTATATTATTACATGTTTGGAAAGAATAAGATTTGATTTATTAATATCTTTCCTTAATACCAAAAAGATATTTGATGTGCTCCTGATTTTCAAATTCAAATGATTTCCTAACAAACATTATTTCCTTCATTTATATCATCACATGTTTGTTTGGAAAGAATAAGATTTGATTAATAGATTTCCTCAATATTAATTACCACATATTCTAAATCTTGATGGAAGATTTAGATGGAAATTTATCGATTGCCTTTCATATTATTATACTCCATATTTTTATTATTTTGGTAAGTTTGACTAGGAATGATTTGAATGCATTAATTATATATGGAACTTGTCTTAATTACAATCCGAAACTTTATTCATTCTGCTAAAATTAAGATCGTATCTTTATTATTTTGGTAAGTTTGACTTTGAATGATTTGAATACATTAATCACGTCTGGAACTTGCCTTAATTACAATCTGAAACCTTATTCATTCTGCTGAAATTATCATTAATGAAAGATTTTATTTCTCTTTACTAAGCATGAGCATACTTACATATAACAGAAAAAAATGTTAAAATATGTATGTGTGTGTGTATATATATATATATATATATTAGTAACCGTATAGTAAAAGTATACTTAAAAAACGATCATTAACACATTTTAGTAGTAAACTTAATAAGTTTATAAATTTCATTGAAACATGATCACGAACATATTAACAATTTAAACACTTCTCAACTTCCTCCCAAATATAATGAAAACATCAAGTTATAATTATCACAAAATATTAAATCCAAGCAATCTAACATCTATTCCAACATAAATAAAGCTACTTTTCACTAAGAATCATAACAGGCAAAATTAACCATGAAACTTGAAACGAGCATAATAGTAGCAAAAATAACTAAAAATCCTCAACTTGGAGGTATGTTTGGCGAAAGCTATCACTCAAGGCCATTCAAGCTTGATTCATTTACATAGCTTGGGTACAAGAGTATGGAAGCTTACCTAGTAAAAATACCCTACTCAAGAAAGAAGAAAGAACCTCCACTTAAGTGCACAAAGAAGGTTCCTATCTTGAATTCTTGCAAATAGTGTAAAGAAAGGTAAGAATGTGTAGTATTTTTGGAAGAAGAATAAGAGAGAGAGAGAGAGAGTGTGTGTGTGCAAGGGATGGTTTTTTTTTTGGGGGGGGGGGGGGGGTAAAAGGGAAAGTGTGTGTGTGGGGTATTATTTATAAACTTGAGAGGATGAAATAGAAGAAAATATCTAAATATTATAATTATATAAATACATATACCATACATTCTATATGGATATATTTGTATACACATTATTACAAAAATTACCTAGTATATATATATATATATGTATGTATGTATGTATGGGGCCATGTATGTGTATATGTAGATATATATATCACCAAGTATTTATATGTGGACATGTGTGTGTATATATAGATGTATATATCACCAAGTATATATATGTGGACATGTATGTGTATATGTAGATATATATATCACCAAGTATATAAATATATATGTATAGGTGTGAGTATATATATTTATCTATCACCAAGTCTATATATATGTATGTGTGCGAGTGTATAAAACAAAATATATATAAATATGTATGCGTGTGTGTGTCTATAGATAAATAGATAAATATATGTAGATATATATATGTATATATATGGAAACGTGCGTGTGTGTGTATGAATATATCTACATATGTGTGTGTATGGTTATATACATATATATATATGTACGTGTGTGTGTGTGTTTATAGATAAATATTTAACTAATTAAATATATACTTATATATATCCGGTTATATATATACATAAAATAATATAATTATTTTAGAAATGTTAAATAAATAAGTAAATCTAATAGATGTATATTTTCTAATGTGAAAACAAGTATTTCTATATTTCTCAAAAATTAAATGTAAAATTAAAATTAAATTTCAACAATATATTACATTTGTGGGAAAATAAATTAAAAAAAAATAATGATGTTCGAAATTAATAAGAAACATATAAGTTTAAAATTTCACTAATAATAGAGAAATGATCATGTTTTTAAAATGCATGTAGTGTAATGCACAATTATTCACAAATAAAAAAAAAATCATATCTAGCTTTAGAAATCCTCTTCATAAAATAATAATTGACATAATGCTTGCCACATAATTCATAATATCAAGTATTTAAATAATAGTGTTTACCGGGCCGTCACAGATAAAGGAACATAGTTTGACTGGACCCTAGAAGAATCGCTACCTAAAGAGAAGTACAACGTAGACTCAAAAAATGTAACATCTGTTGAGATGAATGAATTATGAGAAATTGGATCATAACGCTAATTTCTCTTCTGTATACAAGAATATCCAAGAAATATGCACTTGGTAGAAAGGGAGACTATTTATCATGATCAGGAGAATGAATATGGACAGACACACCTAAACGCCCAAAGTGAGATGCTGAAAAAAGGACAATTGGGATTAGGGATGCAAACGAGCTGGGCCAAGCCTTGATCTTTTTTTCAGGCTCGAGCTCGAAACAAATAGATCAAGGTTCGAGCCCAACGAGCCACGAAAAAACAGGTTCGAGCTCGGGCTCGAGTCATGTTAGAGCTCAGCTCAGCTCAACTTGTTTGGTTTGAGTTTATGAATAAATTATAGGCTCGAGCTCGGGTTAATTATTTTATTATGTTTGAGTTGCAAGCTCGGGCTTGAGTTCGAAAATTAATATATTATTTATACTTCTATATATATATAATTATATAAAAATAAAAATAAAAATAAATATTAAAAAATAAAAGGCTCGCGAGCCTACAAACAAGAATTACTTGACTCGAGCTCGACTCGAAACTTATACAGGTTCAGCTCGAGCTCAGCTCAAATTGTTCGAATTCGAGCTCGAACCATTGTCAAACCGGCTCGTCAGGCTCGCGAGCAGGCTCGATTCGTTTGCATCTCTAGTTGAGACAAAGACAAGAGTATAGAATATCCCCATGGAGAACACTAGAAGGCATACGATTAATAAGAAAACACACAGTAAGAACTACATTCTCCCAAAACAAACTAGAAAATTGAGAGTTATAAGAGTACATGCAATATCCAAAATGTGTCAACTTTTTTGTTCTGCCACACCATTTTGTTGTGAGGTATAAGCACAAGAGGTTCGGTGCAAAATTCTATGGGAATCACAGAACCTAGAAACGTCGTGTTGGACAAATTCTAATGCATTATTAGTCCGTAGAATCCAAATATTAACAAAAAATTGAGTCTCTATTTCATTATAGAAATAAGATATTACATGAGGAACCTAAGTTTGATTTTTAAGTAAATAAACCCAAGTCATCCTTGAATAATAATCAACAAAAACAACAAAACACCTAAATCCACCAATAGACTTAACACGACAAGGACCCCAAACTTCTGAATGAACAAGTTCCAAAGGAGAGGAGCCTTGTTTTTTGACATGACTACGGAAGAAAGCACGGTGATGCTTTTCCAACTCACATGACTCACATTCAATGACAGAGACAGATGACTTAAAAGGTAAAACTTTTTGTTAGTTTTGGTAACGAAGGATAACCAACACGACAATGCCACTAGAATGGGATTACAAAAGCAGAGAGGGCACCAACATCAAAGGGTCTAGTACTCGTGTCTAAATAATACAGGCCATCACACTCGTGTCCTTCGACAATCATCCTTCTTGTCTGCAAATCTTGACATACATAGTAGGAAAAGAAGAATGCTATAAAGTAATTTTAGATTTTGTAAGATGACTAACAGATAAGAGGTTAGCCGGGAAGCTAGTGGCAAAAAGAACATTATTAAGAGTGATATGGTTAGTAGGTTGGACAATAGCCGAATGAGAGATAGTAGAATATAAATTGTCAGCAAGACAAACATGGGAGAAGGAATCCAAAAAGGTTCAGGAAGAGAATCTAGATTTGTTATCAATAATATTTGTAATGGCACCAAAATCTAATAAGCATAACTCACCATGAGAGGAAGCAAAAGAACCTGTAGATGGAGGGGTAACCAGAGTAGCCAAATTAGTAGTAGGATATTGCGTCAACTTCTTATTCCTCTTGTATAAGTGTACTAATGTTAGATTCCTGCACAAGGGGCTGAAGATCACAGTTGATTGTATAGTCAAATTCCTGCACAGGGGCCTCAAGATCACATGTGATTGCATTAGTCCAATTTGGTATAACAAATTTGTGCTAGCATTTTATCGCTTGTATGATTGGTTTGACCATAGTTGGCATAATGATGTTGACCTTTAGGAGAATCAAAAACACGATTGCAGCCTTCTCCTGACATACAACCATGGAGGAGCCACGATCTTGATCCCGACCACAGACACATAAAGTAATAAGGTTCTCCTTGGCAAACCCCTCTATGGGGCAATAGAAAGCCAAAATGGAATGAGGTAGATGAAACATAAAACATGATCAAGTGAGCAAACGGAGCTGGGAAACCAAATTTAGACAAAACCAGTTCAAGAAAAATCCATTCAATTTTATCATAGGCTTTGCTAATATCTAATTTAATAGCCATGAATCCATGTTTCCCTTTCTTTTCATATTTAGAAAGTGGTTAATCTCATATACAACCAAGATATTATTTGAGATTAGCAGATCTAGAATAAAGTCCGACTGCGTGGGGGGCAAGATATTAGACAAGAGGGGCTTGATGCGATTTGAGATTGATCTAGACACAATTTTGTAAAACATATTACAAAGGCCAATGCGTTGAAACTAGGTTTTGGACTTGGGATGTTTGGTTTTCAAAATTAAGACACTATGGATAAAATATATATATCAATGCTAACCCCATTATTCACATAATCAAGTGCACATTCAATAATATCACAACCTATAAAGTGCCAAAATTTTTGGAAAAAAAATAGGGCATATACCATCAAGGCTAGGGGATTTGAGAAAGAGCATTTGATCCAACACAACGATACCTCCTTAGCCATGAGTAGTATCACCAAGGTCTACCGTATCTTTGCATCAATCCTCAACCTAAAAATATCCAAAGCTTTATCAATATTAGCCTTTGTCAAAGAGGTCGTGGTAAAGATGCCCGCAAAGTGTTCTCGTATAATCCTTTGAATCTCACCCACACTCTCCCTCCATTTAATATCTGGTTGTTATCATGACACGTGGTAGCATTGGTACGCAAGAAATGCATATTCTGGTCACCCTCTTGGAGCTTGAAAACAATGCTTCGCTGCATCCACCTCACCTCTTCACAATGTTACGCTACCTCCAACTCCATCAATTCAACCCCTCTAACATAGAAGTTACTGTCACTAGACCCGTTCTCAACTTTACAATTAGCTCTTCTAGTGCTTTAATTTTTGCCTTAGGATCCCGAAAAGTCCCTTTACTCAATTTAATAAGCCTCAAACCACATTCCTAAATCCCGCTTAACACCCGTTGCTCCCTCATCCCCCTCTCTCTCCCCTAACCCTCCTCTATCACCCTCAAGCACTCTTCCCTAGAAACCCACATAGCCTCAAAATGCCATGGTCGCCTCCATGTAGTGTGTCGAGTGGGTCTTGATGCCATCTCCACATAGATCACACTATGTTTAGAGTAACAAGTGTGAATATGGGATATATTGGCAAGCAGAAATCTCCTCACCCATGCTGCCGAAGCCAATACCCGATCGAGTCATTCTTTGTTGTTATGCATCCCCTTCCAGTTGTTATTCCAAGTGAAGATATCACCAGCTATACCCCAAGTCATGCAGGCTTGCTCAATTGATAGGTTCGTGAAACACTCTAATATGTCCAAGTGGTCTAGGTTGACCCCCCATTTTCTGATCATTAGCCAATATTTCGTAAGATCCCTTGTGCATATCCACGGGGTTGAGCTTCTTGAACTCAAGTCCTCAAGAAGCCCCCATACCCTCTCTTTTTGATGTGCAATTGGGTTCCTATAAATCTCCATGAATCAATAGTCTGCTTCTGTAACCCTTGACACAACTGATATATTAATATGGTATTTTGAATAACTTAATAAATTCATTGTCAACTCTCGTTTCCACAGTAACCCCACCCCCACTACTATAACTAATAGGCCTCACACATAAACCAAAAAATCCAAACTTGTAACACCTCTCTCACTAGGACCTGCCTATCAATTAGGGTTTACTAGTGAACGTATCAAACACCCGTACTTCCGCTGATATTTGGTGCAAACTCCCACATTCATTATTATACATCAAACTCCAATCTCACAAGAGGAAGCAAAACTCGATATATAACTCTAATGTCGAACCCATCGATTACCCTTACTAGTTTCCATCCAAACCAATTTCGATTCTAATTTGAGGCAGAGAACTGAAAGAATATGGTTGTAAGTACAAATGACTTAGTGAGGCTGAATATACATATAAATAAAATCATAGAAAACTTTACAATGGAGGAACATGAATTTTAAATGCAACTAAAAGAATATTGGTTAAAGCAAGTATTGAAAATATCTTGCTATAAAACGAGTTCGAAATATGCAATGGTAAGTTGAGCTTATTTGTCTCCAACCTTATGATTACGCAAATCAGACAAAATATAACAGTTAATCCTTATGCTTCCCTTGTCAAGGAGCTATCTTGACTACGGTTAAACGATAGGCATACCCCATGTTCGGGTTAATACGCCAACCCAATCCCAATACAACCAACCTCCAACCGTACATAAAATTGAATCTTGCAGTATGGTATCGTACAGAAAGGATCCTACCGTTGGTCCACTCTGCCCAATAGTTTCTTCCAGTACATATCTGGGCCTGACTCTGACAAAGGCATCTCCAAGGGTGTCAAACAGTCATATAATGGTACAATTTAGCTCACAAATAAAAATATATTGATATTTCAAAACAAACTATCTTTAATCTAGAGGAAAAACAATTAAAATCATAATATCTAAATGTAATGATAAAGTATAAATTTGGAAACAATATCCTAGAATGCAAATATATCTAAAGGGATTAATAAATGAATGAATGAATATCATAAATAGAATAGGTTGGCCATACAATGATAGTTACTATATATAGTTCAATGCATCAACAAGGAACGAGGAAAGACACTCACCTTATAAGAAGTATTATCATGACATATCTTATTCTTGAGTCCTTCAATGATAGTATGATGATCATAATCCTATATATCCAATCAAATTAAATTTAGATAACTCATACGCTAGACTAATTATGCCTTCAACTATAACTAATAACAACTCTTACTTCCCTATTGTTCAAATCTAGTTCTCATCATGCAACTAATCAAGGTTTCAATAACAGAGCAATGAATAAACGCCAATATATATCCAAATTAACAATTCAAAGCTGGACTCATTTTCCTCCTGATATCTCATTTAACTTTAACAAAGCAATTTATTAACAACATATGATAATTTTCAACACGTAATCGGATAATTTCATAACTTTATATATATATATGCATATACATATATATACACACACACACATATATATACACATATATTAGAAGGTCACAAGTCATATCAATTACAAAAACTATTATCTATGATCATGTTATCAAAATAAAAAGGATATAAATAAATCATTTATATCAATCAATTGGTTAGATTGCTCCAAAGAGCATATATATATATATATATGTATGTATGTATATATATATACACACACATATATACATAAACAATGAAAAGCATATATGTATATAATATATACGTGTGTGTAAGTAGTTACAAATTTAAAATACATATTCATATACATACATACATATGTATGTGTGTGTGTGTGTGTATATATATATATTTAGATGCAACAAACATATTCAAGAGAATTGATAAATGACTAGCTAGCTAGGGATTGATAAATGCACAAGAGAAAAAAGGGAAAGAGAAGGGGCATACCTCATTTTTTTCTTTTTATTTTTTTGTTTGCATAGATTAGGCGTATATAAACTCATGTGCACATGCTAATTGTTATGGTAGGCTTTAGCATAGATGTTTTCATCCAATAAAAATAATGAAGGTGTACTTAGGGATAGGTGTTTAGGTCCAATACAAATAGAGTATGTGTTCTTAGTGATAGATGCTTTAGTCCAATAAATATAGTGAAGGTGTATTAAGTGAGAAGTGTTTTGGTCCAATAAAAATAGTAAAAGTGTACTTAGTGATCTAAGCATGGAGTTATACGAACTAGATCACGGCACATGTAATTGGGGTAGAAAAATCAAATCCGTCTTATCAAAGTGCTTGATTATTACTATTATTATTATAAGAAAAATGTATTGAGTTTAGAAGTCTAAATTTTCTTCAATCTGTAGTTTAATAACTCCAACTAAATTGAACTTAATCCCATAGATAATTAACAATAATTTATTAACAATATTAAACTTAATATCATATGTACTTAAAAATAATTTGTTAATTTTATTAACCAATACCTTATTATGTATACTAAGAATTTATTCCATATATATATATATATATATATTGTGGCTAGTTAGAATTTAGGATGTCACAAAACCTGGCCTTTAACTGCTCAAATTTGATTTTTTTACATGTGTCTCTGACAAGAAGATCATAGGAGGGTGGACTAGTTGGGTCTCTTGCTCCAGCCCTTGAATTGCTAAGGCAATTCCAACATAGCCTCAGGGCTTTTGGTGAGACTGCTCCGTAGTTCCCGCCCATTCCAAGTCCTCGGACATCTTCTTACTAGCCTTTCGTACTGAGTCCGCCTTACACAGTTACACTTCCCCATCGCTTTTGTAGCACCGCCGGTAGTACG
Organism: Petrea volubilis; assembly: GCA_026212405.1. Lineage (NCBI taxonomy): Eukaryota > Viridiplantae > Streptophyta > Magnoliopsida > Lamiales > Verbenaceae > Petrea > Petrea volubilis. Next base: position 10,603,626 of record CM047886.1, read on the forward strand.
TTTCCAGGTTGGCTATCCCCTCGAAAAACTTAGACCCTCCTCCACGCCTGGTAGGTGTAATGGAATATTGATCCATATTGACAGGTATGGGATGGTTTACTGTGCTAGTGAGGTGGTGGGTGGTTAGGGATTTGTGATGTTTGTTATATCCATGAGGGCGGTGTGAGTGTTTAACTCAGAAGCATGTGTATGAGACGATTGAAGGAAGCTCATATTTGGGAACTTATCCAGGTAACAGGTTTATATGCGCAATGGGCTAGTGTACGGGATTATTTCATCGTTAACCGGCGCCCATGATGGTGGGTGAATGGGTGGAGATAGGTTGTGAATTGTGATGGTGGGTTATGGGTTAGTTGAATATGCGTTGTAGTTGGGCTAATATGTGGAGTGATTGGGTTATCAAATACCTACGAAATACAACTACTACACAATAGAAATAAACTAATATCAAATTAGGAAAATACATGTATTCGCAAGGAGTTGAACGCACAAAACCTCCACCTTACCAATGAGGCAAGGACCTTATTGACTTAATCTGATAGATTTAAACAATGATGATTTGAGCATTTCAAGCGTTTCACCTTCTGTCCCCTCGTTCTTAAATTTTAATTCACATTTGCATCTTTTATTATAGGATCATAACAAAAAATTATTATTTATATGGCCAGTAGATTTCTTTTTGTCGCAACGTATTGGACAATAATGACTAATGTCCAATTGTTTCCTTCAACAAGGGACGATGCTAACGTGGAAGGTTAATTTGCTATAGTTCCAAAGAGAACGAGGCAGTAATGGAGCGAGACAAATTTTGCAAGGCCAATAATATGGGAACACATATTGCTTCAATATTGTGAATTACAAAATAATAGAGCGAGAGACAACGAGGTGATGTCTCATCATCTCCTTCCTTGCTCAGGGCCATACTTTATTCACCAGAAATTTTGGTTATCGGCATTATGTTCTTTCAAATGACCGCCTCCTTTAGCTCAGCTTTACACCTTTGACAATGTATAATCCATCACATCAACAAGATAATCTACATGAAAAGGTCAATTGATTAAAAGAAGCATAATAAAACCAGAAAATATTTAAAAGAGAAAAAAGAATTGCTGATGAAAAATATGGAAACTAACCAGCATCCTCCCTGGTGAAGCAGAGGGGTGGAGTGATCCTCAATACGTTACCAGAGAAACCTCCTTTCCCAATTAGTACCCCCATTTCTAGAAAGACGAGGATGCACTTGTATAAGAATTATCGGAGAAGTATTACGAAAAATGGGACACATTATACATGAGGGATACGTATAGTAAAAGACAAGGTTTGATTACATAGAACTGCCCAAGGGTTCCCCTTTCTGCAAAAACCCCAGTGCTATGGAAAATTACAAATTGCCCCTCTAATGCTTGGTTCTGCATTAAAGACACCTCTAACTGATTTGTAATCCAAAACCAAACATTAGAGGATATCTATAATTTTTTATACCACATATTAAGTGACCGGGATAAACCTCAGGGGTGATTCTGTAATTAACCCGAAAAAGATAGATACGTGCAGGGGCAAGAATGGCACCTTTCATCTGTTCCATTACATGAAGAGTCTCCTCCTTGGCAGGAGTTTTCAGCTGGCGATCAGTCACGAGTTCAACTCCAAGCATCAGACCTCTTCCCCTCACATCCCCAATAACTGCACATCCATAGGAAAACATACATAAATAAGTAATAGTAATAAGAAATAGGTGACAATTTTACAAAACTGTATTTTCAAGGTCAATTTGCAAGATGGAAACAAGACACATACTCTCGTATTTGTCCTTCAAAGAAGTGAGACGCTGCTTCAAATGCGATCCCACAGTGAAGGCATTCTGCTGTAGCTTTTCTTTCTCAATTACTTTAAGAACTGCATGGCCAGCAGCGGTACATACAGGATTTCCACCAAAGGTATTAAAATAACTTCGATAAGCCAAGACCTTCGCAATCTCGGGAGTGGTAATCACTGCCCCAAGTGGTATTCCATTACCCATGGCCTGAAAAAAGTAGATCAAATAAAACAGACTAAGTCCTATGAACAGGCAGAAAGCAAGATATGTGTCTTAACAAGAGATAACTATTTGAATTCATTCGACTGCCACATTCAAGAAAGGTTGTGTTCGGGTAAGGATTAAAATTTGAAAGCAAGGATTTCAAATGGCTGCATATAAATTCACCACAAGAAAAATAGCTCAAATGGGAGCTCAAGAATTTGAAATACACTATAAGTGAAATTATTTGAACAAGCTCAATGTTATGAATTTGAAATCTTTATCAATCAATCCAAACATAGCTTAGAAGAAAATGGTAAACAATAGAAAAGAATAGACTACCTTGGCCATGGTAACAATATCGGGCACAACACCATGGGCCTCAAATCCCCAAAAATGGCTCCCTGTACGAGCGAAACCTGATTGGACCTCATCAGCTATGCAAAGGCCACCTGCCTTTCTGATGGCGCTATAGACTGCAGGCAGATATCCAGGAGCCAACTCCATAATCCCACCCACTCCCTACAAACATTTCATTTAGTAAAATATGAAGAAACCATGCAAAAAAAAAAAGGCTGGCAAGCATTTGAACAAAATGCAAGTAGCAAACTGGGCACATTCTCATCAAATAGCAACCTGTATGGCTTCAGCAATAAAGGCAGCAACACGACCAGACGTTCCGTAAGTAATTATATCATCAACATCTCTTGCATACTTCAATCCGTCAGAGCCAAACATGCCTCTGTACTGGTCAGGGTTCTGCGCATGGTGGACACCAGTCTGGTGCAAATAGAGGTCGAATATGAGATAAAAAGTCACATGCAAAACTTATTAATCCTTAGGAAAAAAAAAAAAGAAAGAAAAAAATTCTTAAGCCACACAAACAAATATTGAGAGATATTTAGATTTTTTTTAAATAATTTTTTTCCTATAAATACATTTCTCCCAACACTGCCTCGTTTATATTTAGATTCCCATAGTTCTCAACAAAAATCATGTAATAACAAGCCAACACTGCTGAAAATTACTGAACACCATGACACAAAAGTCTCACTTATCAAGAATACTCCAAAATGCAGTGTTCTGTACTGTGGTAGATCCTTAGACTCGGAATAAGAGCATATATTAATATGTGAATTAATAATTTCTTATCTCGATCCTTAAGCCTCCATTTCACAACATTAAACAAAAAAAAAAAAAAATGCCAAGATTCTTGATATCGTACCAACTCCACAATTACACCAAAACAATATTGCCACCACCATGACAAAATCTACAACAAGATTCACCAAAAAAACACCTCTTGGTATAAAATTAAATACCTGAACAACATTGAATTTGTAGTTACTTTGAGCAGTGGCACCCATTGTCCCAGCTGCATTGCCATGATAACCGTTCCTGATCGAAATTACATCATGACAGCCCGTGTACAATCTTGCCATCATCAGAGCTAGCTCATTTGCCTCCGTCCCGGAATTTGTGAAGAAAACTACCTAAATCAAAACATAAAAATTCATGTTGACTTGGCAGAGAGAGAGAGTTCAGATACTAAAAACGCTCTCTTAAACCCCTCAAACAAGAAGGAAAAATTAAAAATACCAAAAAATAATATTAATAATAAAAAACAATTATATATATACCTTGAGATCACCAGGAAATTTCGAGGCTAGAGCCTCAGCGAAATCGGCGATAGCAGGGTTTAAATACAGAATGGTGGAGTGCTGCAATCGCTTTGCCTGATTAACAATGGCGTCCACCACTTCAGGATGGGAGTGCCCACAGCCCACGGTGGCTATTCCGCCGAACGCATCCAAATGTCTCCGGCCATTGTCGTCGAACAAATACTGCATCTTCCCGTCCACCAAAATCAACTACACACACACACACACACACACACACACACCCATCACCACCCATCAAACAAATAAATCAACGAAAACCAACAAAAAAAGACGAAAAGGGTGCGCAAATCCTTACGGGTTTCTTGAAAAAATGGAACACGGCGGGGCTGAGAAATTGTTGGCGTTTGCTAAGGATCTCCTCGGCGGAGGGGCCTGTGTAAGGCGGAGGAGTGTAGTCGAAGGGGGGCATTTTGGGAAGAGGGGACTCATTTTGCGGGACAGGATTCGCGAGTGTTGATTGTGATGCAGTAGCGAGGCAAGGGAGGCGTGGGGTTTTCGCCAAAAATTCCCTTGGGATGATTCTGCTCATCATCTTCACCATGAAAACGTGAGAGTTTTCACAAACACACACACACACACAATGGGGAGACAGAATGACACCACCACTGGAAGGGGTTGGGGAGAGATGAGACGACGAGATTTTAGCGTTTCATTTGAGGAACTATATATAATGTTATTTACAATGCAAGCAATAACTTAATTTGTGTAATTATATAACTAAAATAATTACTACTTTAATGTTCTTATTTATTGGACTTTAATTTTAGACATTCCTTTTTTAGAAAAAGAAGGTTTGTATATTTCTATGCTATTACTACTGTTACTAAAAACACTAATAATAATATTTATGAGTTTGGTGTGGAATAATTTATTTTTTTATTTTAAAAAAAAATAGAATCGTATTTTAGAATGTTCCGGGAAAGGAATAACAATAATAAATTTAAAATAAAATGGGTTATAAGTAAATTTAAGATATATTTAAAATATCTAAAATAAAAGAATAAGAATCTTACTAGATGTTCTTGACCAATCTTTATATATGTAATGGAGAATAACATAATTGGTGCGGCAGAAAAAAGATGTTCAATCAATCAAACATTCAAAATGGATTCCGGCATAGAGTTGTGATTTTAGACAAATTGTGAATTTTATGATGGAAAAATTTGTGATGATATAACTAAAAAGATTGACAAATCTTGTTTCCTAAACAAAAATATGTTAGAGTAATACGAGGAATTTGAAATTTTACATTATTAACAAAAAAAAATGTAATATTAGAAAGGGAATCGTTATTGGCACTATATTTTTATTTTTTTATATTGACAAATTGACTAAATTATCTATTCATTTTTAGAACACTATTTGTATTAATTTCAATGATATAACTTTGTCTTTATTGTTAATCATTTTTACTTTTAGGTTATAAAAAAAACACACGAGATCACAATTTTAATGTAAACTCTTTAATTTTTTGTTTTACCTTTCTTTTTTGTTTCCACTTACTTAATGCAAAAATATATATTACTAACAAAAATTTTCAAGTCATACATGAAACTTCTAAAGTATAAACGAAATTATGAAATAAAACAAAACAAGTTAAATATATATATATATATATATAAAGTAGGGTGACAAAGAAAGCAAAAGATATTGAATAATTCTACTGATATTCAAATATGTAAAATATTAGGTAACAAGAAACAGATTGTATATTCTCGTTAATTCTATTTCTCTCCAATATTATCTAATTTCAAATAAACAAAACGTCTATTGCAAAATAATAATAATAATAATAATAATAAAAGAAAAAGAAAAAGAAAAGAAAGATGAGTTTCATGACTATAATCTTTAAAGCATAATCTCTCATAGTTTGTACCAATTTTTTTGTTCCATATATATTATTCCTGCAAAAAAATAAAAAAGTTAAAAAAGATAGCAATAGTAGAATACGTTGCACAAAAAGAGAAAATTTGTGTTACATAAACATACATATATTGAAACTAAAGTGTGAGCAAAAAACTTAATGAAATAATATAAAAGTATGAAAAAGAAATAAATACATTCGTTGCAATTAGATGGGTTGTAAGAATGATAGATATTTTAAATTTGTTTGGTACTCTTGATATTCACAAGCTTTATTATCTTCCACAACTCAAAAATCACTGTTAAAACTTTTAATATGTTAGTCACCTCCATTTTGAAGTAACTAATATTAATATGATGGAAAAAAGTAGAAATCTTTGTAGAATATTCGGGTATATTCTAGAGAATATTGAGGAATATTCCATCAGAATAATACAAAAGTACCATTAGCGCACAAATGATAAAAGATTGGGTGGCAAAGTGCACATTTACAAAGGTTGGGTAGCAAAATACAAAAACACATCAAAAATTGGGGTGGTTAACGCAATATACCCTTTACTTTTTGAAGCATTTCGCATAAGAATCCATTTCTTTAAAATATTTTTTTCCTCCATGCAAGTTCTGTTTTCATACGATATGCTACCACTTTATAACTACAACTTGTCAAAAAAAATCTAGAAATGTATTAAACTTTTTCTTTCCCAAATCTAACTTGAATCGCATTAAAACAAATATTATAATATATATATATACACATATATATACAGACATATATACGTATATATACAGACATTATTAATAGTACTACTGGAAGAAAAAAGAAGTTCCCCTACATAACTAGTTATATATATATATATGTAAAGCAAAAAAAATCAAAGGAATTGGAGATTAAATCAAAATAACATCATATGAAAATTTTGAAATAAAAATAAGTAAACTCCCTTCAATAAGTGTTCATTAGTGCAAATCGGATTCAATCTCATCAATATTTCAAATTAAATACAAATTACTGTATATAATATAATATTCAAAATCAGACATAGATTAGTAAATACAAAAAGATATTAATTAGTAATCAGATACTTAGTGAAACTTGAATTCCTTTTTTTTTTTTCTTTTAAATTATGGAAGTTTTACATTTTTTTTTTGGGTCAAAAATATGGAAGTTTTACTTAAATCATAAAAATAACAAAATTTTTTATCCGAACTTAATTTGATCGAACCCAACAAATCAAATGATAAGTGTATTGCACTTGTCAAGTAATTGATCACTCTCCCTAAATTATCAACCATTCATCGGACAAGTGTAAAATATTTATTACGTGATTAATACTGATTTGATCTAGTCGGGTTTGGGTTCGAATTTTCCATAAGTAAGAACTCTTCCACTTATCAACAAAAAAAAAAAAAAGAAGAAGAAGAAGAAGAAGAAAAGAAAAGTACGAAATCCTCAACGCCTTATACCCAAAAAAAAAAAGGAAAAAAAACTCTTCAACAATGCGATTTAAATTTTAGTACCTATTTTATACATAAATTGAAATTTTTTTTTATGGATCGGGTATTTGCACCATACTAATTCAGATTCAATTATGTGATATATATTAAATATTTTATAAAATATATACAATATGTGACTGAATATAAATCGTAAAATGCATGAATGAAACGCATAGACTCCAACCATATACAAATTTTCCATAAACCAATCAACATGATTTTTCTAATTTTATTTTGTGTTTTGGAAGGATATGCGAGAGTGACATGTGAGATTAGGTTTAAAGATAAAGATTGAATATTCCAAAAAGAGAGAGGGATTCCACTCAGGATTTTAATCTTCACGTGCTTGACGTGTCTTTGTCTGCTCTGACTACATCAGTGTGATCTGCTACAATTTCGGAATGTGCAGTTATTACATTAGCCGGGGTCTCATGGCCCAATTACGAAACAAGATTCTCGAGGGACTGCAAATAGGCCCCCCCCCCCCCCCCCCCCCCCCCCCCAAATAGATGTGGTTTAAAATTATTATATAAAAATTAAAGAAATGAGTTAATAATATTAATTATATATAAAATTTTAGATAAAACCCAAATACAAAGGTTTTTAGGCAGTTTAAATTATATTTCTCCCCTAAATTATAAAGTTCAATCTCCAAGCGAATCAATTGTGTCAAAAACCCCTTCAACTATCAAATTAAATGAACCCTTTCAGTATCTAAAAGTTGATACAAATAATTTTGTTTCAACACATAATCATAGAAAATCTGAGGATAATGAAATTGATCCAACCCCAAGTGAAATGGGATATCACATCTAAAATTTTATGGATTTTAAGACAATTGATTTTAGTCCAGGATCACTGGCAAGAAAAGAATGTCAAAACGAATTTAATTTAAATCAATGGAATGATTTTAGAAAATGGTTTTTTTCAAACATTTGAACCCGTCGAATTAAAATTACTTTCAGATTGTTATTATGAACATCTTTCTGAAATTAATCAAATTATCCCTTTTGTTCAATGGTTTTATTTCGAAATAAAAACTTTTTTAACACATAAAATATTTGTTATTCAAAGAAACTTTGAGACTGCTCCAAATCAAATAACCACAGGAATATTTCCTCCTCAAACTAAATTCGAGATTAAAACAACTAATTCCACACGGAAATATAATGCTTTTGAAAAATTATATGATAAAGATATAATTTTATCAGGATGTTCTATTTGAAGAACAAGAATTTGTTAATAATGTCAGTTATAGTGGTAAAACTATTTATGAATGGAATCTAGATGGTTTAACCCATACCCAAACTGCCAATATGTTACAAAGAATGTTAATGTATAGTACCATATGTAAAAATAATGGTAATAATGATAAAAAATTGCTAATATGATTATAGCTGGTTTTACTGGACAATTAAAAGGTTGGTGGGATAATTATCTTAAACAAGAAAACAAAGATCAAATTCTTAATGCTGTATAAATAAAAGATAATATTTCACAAGAAAATGCTGTTTATTCTCTCATTATAAATATTTTTGAACACTTTACTAGGTAGATGATCTGATAATAGTGAAAATATTAGAACTCTTTTACAAAATCAAAGATGTAATAATCCTGTCTACTTTTAGATGGTATAAAGATGTTTTCATGAGTAGAGTTTTAGAACTTCCCGAAAGTAATTCTTCCCATTGGAAATCCAAATTTATAGATGGTTTACCCTATTTATTTGCTGAAAGAGTTAGAAAAACTTGAAGAGGAACTAATTTAAACATTAATTATGATGATTATACTTATGGAAAACTTATATCTACATGTATTCATGAAGGATTAAGTTTATGTAATGAAATTAAATTAAACCAACAAATTAAGAAATATCATCTTAATGAAAAGAAACAACTTGGTGATTTTTGTGATCAATTTGGTATGAATGCAGTTAAAGAAATTAGAGACTAATCTTATACGAAACCTAAGAAAAAATATAAATCTTCTCCCTCTTATAAAAAATATAAACAACTTAAAAGAGAAAAGAGAAAACAATTTCGCAAAGACACTAATTCTACTCCTCCAAGGAAATTTAAAAAATTTATCAAAAAGAAACAGTTTAAGTCTTCTAATGCTTGTTATAAATGTGGAAAAATAGGACATTATTATAAAGATTGTAGGGTTAAACAAAAAATTCATGCATTAAATATAGATAATGAATTAAAAGAAAGTCTCTGTAAAATTTTATTAAATTCTGATTCTGATTTTGAAGATGATACTTCTTCTCAGTGAACTAATGAAGAACAAATTCAAATGCTAATAAATGAAAATTATTATTCAACTGATACAGAGTCATCTCCTTGTCAACCTTGTAAACAAGGTTTAACTTGTGTAGAAGAACACGATAGTGATAGTGATAGTGAACAATTATACCAATTGATAGCACAATTTAAAGATTTTGAGATTAATATGTTAAAAACAAATGACATACTAGAAATCTTTAATCATACTAAAGATTCAAAAGCTAGATCTGTTTTACTTAATCATATTATAGGAGAAACTAGTCATACAAATAATAATACCTCTTTTCCCAAAATAACTTGCAAGCGACAAGTAAAAACCAAAGGCGAGTACGCAGCGGAATCTAACATCTTTCTTTCTAATAAAATGCCTCGAACGGTTCTTCTTCTTCCACAATTTCGGTCTCATCTAAAACATAATACATATTCAACATCAACACATGTTGAGTAGAAACACATACTTCAATTACATAAGGTGCTCGGGTGATAGTTGCACATAAAGCACACATAAAGCACACATTTTGCACTTTTCTACCTTTCGTCACCTAACAGTGACCCTTATGACTACCCATGCCGAATATACAACCAGCACATTTCTCCCGCCTGCCTTATCCTCCGGTGGTCGTATCCCGGGCATACGCCGAATATTTTCCTACGACCCTCTCTCTTGAGTAGAACACTCCGTCTACCCAAGGGGGGGATTAGGAGATGGAGGGAGTGTGAACTCTTAAAACCGGCTACTCAATAGTATGTCCCGGCGGAACACACCCAAACCACTCCGGCACATTTGGGCCCATTCACATAATATCACATAATCACATAATCATGGAAGTTTATGAAAAAATTGGTATATGTATAACAAATCTCATTTCTTTTAAGAAAAACAAATATGTGTATAAGTTTGATATGTTTAATAAGAAATTTAGTATACTTATGTAACTACGAACTTACTTTTAAACACTTTTTAAGATCAATATGTTTTCTTCTCAAAAATACAATTTTTGCAAGAAAATTAGTTTACATACTTAAAAACAACTACTTCATATACATAAAGATAGTAAGATTTGTGATCTAACATATTTGCATAGATTTGCTAGCTAACAAGTTAACCATAACATATCTAATAAACCTTCCTAAGCACATCACAAACACAAAATACCTATCAAAGAGTAAATCAAGAGAGAATCCTAAGAACTAATCACACTTTATGAGCACAATAACAAGACAATCATTTCATCATGAATAAAGCATATAAACATGGAGCAAATATCTCTAAGCCCAAAAATTGGAGGGCATGTTTGGCAAAAGCTATCACTCAAGGCCAATCAAGCTTGTGTATTTTACATAGCTTGGCACAAGAGTATGGAAGCTTGCCTTGTAGGAAGATCCTACTCAAAAGAAGGAAATAAAACACTTATGAAATCAAAGTAGGTTTCTACCTTAGCTTATACTTGAAAGGGGTGTAAAGAAGAGTGAAAGGATGATGTTTGTGGAAGAAACTTGAGAGAGTATAGTGTGTGAAGGTGTGAGGACGTTTTTGGGGGTGGGGAAGTGTGTGGGAGGTCCTATTTATAGTGGAGAATGAGGATAGAAGCCAAGACTTGAGGACCAAGTTTTAATAAATGCAAATCTCCCTATTTAATGCAAATCTCCCAACTAGGCTTAAAATTAAATGCCTAATTAAATGAAATCTTCCACCTCCCTCATCTATTTCTAGCCTTGGTGTAACCCTAATCCATGAGTCATGAATCTAAATGATAGAAGACCACACAAGTGTATAAATTCTAGAAGAAATTCATCTTCTATTAGTGTAGGATATTTTAATAAAATACTAAAGAAAATCAACCAAAATCTGATTTTATTTTATTGCCATAATTGTATAAGATCTGAAATTATCTAATTGTTTTAGATAAAATTCGAATTTGCCTTTATTTTATTGTTAAAAACCTAAAATTAGGGTTTTAGGGCATAAAATTAGGGTTTTGGAGCATAAAATCCGAAAATTCATAATTAATTTAGAAAAATTCCAAAATTATGAAATTTAATCTTTATAAATCAAGAATTATATGTATACTTCCCAGAAATTACAAATGTTTTAGTTAAGTTTTCGAAAATTGCAATTTAGGACATAGAAAGTTCGAAAATTGTGTTCGAATGTCAAATTCCTCTAAAATTTGGAAAATCATGTAATTCATTCAAAATTGATTTTCTCCATGCATAAAAGTATAGAATACTTAGTTATATTATTTTTGAAACTCATAAGTATTTAATAGATGAATTTTTCCAAGAGTGGTAATCGAAATTCAAAAATTGGCACTTTACCGTTCAAATTATAAATTGATCTAAAATTTGACTAAAATGTGAAAATGACATTTTCAAGAACATAAGACATTATATCAATTATTTAAATATTAAAGATTACCAGGTCGTCACAAAGAGAACTCCATTATCAAGAAAAACAGTTTTTACATACTCCTCTTTAAAATGACTATTTCTCAAATAATTCATCTTTCGAGACAAATTGATAAAGTTATTTTTAAACTAAATGAACAATTAAATCAAGATTTTATTCCCGATGATTATGTAGGAATTTATCAATGGTTTGAGTATCAAAATCATCTTAAAGCCAATTTATGGTGGTGGAATTTAAAGAAACAACAGATTAATCATATTATTAATACTTGTTGTATTGCTTAAACAGATGGATCAAGATTATTTTGCCAGAGAATATAGAAGAATTAAAAATTGATTATTCTGGCTTATGCTAAGGAATTGTTCGATTCTAGCTATTCTTAAAATATCCCAATATATTAATAAAAGGGTGAAAGAATATGCATCATATTTATCCATGGTTTTTGATAATCCAGAACTTTATAATGCCGCCCAGGAATATCTTTTGGAATTAAAGACAAAACAGGAATCCCTTACAAAGGTGATTAATGAATCCTGTGTTGATTAAACAGGCAGCATGATTCCTCGCGGAAGGGCCAATTATAGAGGCCGTGGTAATCGTGGTGGTCGCATATTGATAAATCAAATGGGCCATTCTAGACTTTATAATGAAAGTCTCTCTGATCCGGAATACCAGGCTTTTTTAAAGTTTAAAGCCCATCAAGAAAGCTCCTCAGGATCAAACAGTCAAATTAAAAATCCTTCCTATGCTGATACAACATCCTTTTCAGAAAGGTTGAATACTCAAGAGGAAGAAGAATCACTTCCCCAGGTTCAATCCTCTCGCAGAGATATAATTATCCTGCTGGAACCACATGATTTGGTTATATCCAATGACCCATGGGAGTTAAAGAAAGGTATTTAGAAACCAAAAGTTATAGTGGTGGAGTTTCTAAAGGCCGATTCTACTATGAACAAATTCTTCATCAAACACAGAGTGTAGAATTTAAACATTTCTACCCTGTTGGAACCAATGCTTATTATAATTTCACAAAACTTATAATTAACAAAGTTATTACTGCTGAGGAATGGGGCCTTTCAACATTCAAAGAAAAAGAAGTCTTTAGCCCTGAATTAAAAATGACATTGAAATTCAATTTTTGGGATTATGTTGATGCTTTTTATAGAACAATGTTCTATGAAAATCATAAACATAAGCACACATGGTGGATTAAAGTTTGCCCGCAATTATACAAGAAGACTTTGCCCACATTGTTCGTACAATGGTGGATGACATTTGGGCCATCTATTAAAATTCTTCCCCAGATGTTCAAAGAATTATATGACGAATGGATTCAAGTTTCTCCTCAGATTCAGCTGGCCAAGAAGAAAAACTTTTGGATTGAAGGTATTTCCTCTCTCCATTTCTTTATGGAAGTCTCAATTCCCCGGATATGGAGATGGCAACCTGAGTTTGGGCATACTTTTGAAAACTTACCCTGCCTTAAAAGATCTTATTATACATCCTTTTGGAAGAAGATGATAACACATGATGACAAAGGTGTTCTCCATGATCAAGAGACAATTGATCATATCCATCACATGATCAAAGAATACCAAAAAGGTAAAATGCAAGAAATTGAAAATCCAGTTACTGAGTCTGCTTTCGAACACATTATCAAAGATTTGAAAACTAAAGGAACCTGCACGAAAGAAGAAATTTTGCAATCCTATTTCTCTACCATGCAAAAAGATTTGATGAAAAATTTTGGACTTGTTATACCAGAAGAAAAAAGTTCAGATTTGGTATCCTTATCTTCATCCTCCAATGATAATCAAGAGCCAGATAGTAAGGACCCATATGAATTGGAGACTGACACCTCTATTCAGACCACTGGTAAAAGCACTTGAAAAAAAGAAAGCTTCAAAAGCTACTTTATCTGATTTCGCTATGTTTAAATCGTCAGCCGTGACGTATGAAAAAACTCAATAATTTGAGTTTACTATGCAAAGTTACTATTAAAGATGCTTGAAAGGGACTTAAAGCAAAAGTGAAATTGACAAGTTACTATGCTAGTTACTGTGCAAACCCCTGAAGTCAAAAGATTCGTCTACATCAACTGTGCGAGAATCTTCATTATTAAAGTAATTACTGTGTCTGTACGAGTCTGTCTGTAAATTATTTCAGTTTACTATTCAAGTCTTTTGTTTGTTTTTGTTTGAATCAGTCTATTTAAACGATCCATTTCAGAGTTTGAGAAAAAAGTCAGAAATCCTCCTCTTTTATGTTTTTCATTTTCCTTCTTACTTGGATTTGGTTTTCTCTTTTTGTATATTATATCCTCTGTAAGACTGCTGATGAAATAAAGAGAATTAAAGAGTTTGAAGACGTTTAAAGTAAGTTCTCTCTTTATTTACTGTTAAAGTATTTTATTTTTATTTATTAAATTATTATAATGCATTGCTAAGTGTTTGGTGTGTTGAATAATGTCAAACCTAACCTAACATAAATCATAATATGAAACCATAATCTTTTTGCAACCTTTGGACATGGGTTAGGGTATGTATTAATTGGACCAGTCTTGTATCCAAGGTTAAGACTTCTCAGTTACAGGCTTGGTATTTTAGTTCCTCTGTCTGCCTGCTCAAGCCGTTGGAAAGGCATTATAGGGCTTGTATGAGGTTGACTGAATACTAAAGACAGGGCTGAGAATTGTTTTGTAAAATTACCTTGGGATGTGACGACAGGTCTGATTATTACTATAATTCCCGATAAAAAGCCCCATGAGTTGTGTGCCCCTGGGCCGTGTTGGTATCAGAGCCATGACTGTTTTGGTGCTAAAAATTTATGGTTTTCATAACTATGAAATATGTATGGTATAGGCAAGATATTATTCAACACCCACTTTATCTGCTTCTTTGATAAATATATTTCGTCGTGATAAAAATTCAATTAAAAACAGTGTTAGTCATGAGAGTGAGATCCCTCAAGACTTAGATTTATTAAATAAATGGACAATTCCTAAAATGAATATTAATAAAATATATGAATTAGGAACTTTTTCAAAAATTAGTTGGAAACAAGTAGTTAAAACTACTGAACAAACAAGCTCATTAAATAAAGATGAGATGATACTACACTTATTAAACAATAAAGATTTGGAAAAATATAAATATAGTGATTATAAATTTCTTCATATTGGTTTAGTTCAAATTGCATTTAAACCTTTAACTTTACAAGGACTACCTGAAAGTTTTGTTGCTGTCTTAAGAGATGGTAGAAATTTAAATTGGACACAATCATTAATGGGAATGATTGAAAGTAGTTTGGCCTTAGGACCAGTTTACTTTAATGTTTTCCCAAATCTACAATTATCTTTTACTGATAATAATATAATTGATGCTTTAACCTTAAATATTAAAACTCATGGTTATCATTATATTCCCGGATCTGAAGTAATACATATCTGTTATAGAATATATTTTAAACCTTTATATACGTTAAACCCTTAATGTAAACATATTGAAAACTTAGCTAATGAAACAATTGTAATCGAATCTAATTTTAGTAAATCAAATATTACAACAAGAAGATCTATTAAATGGAATGAAATAGAATTTCCAGAACATTGGAAAATGGAAAGTGTTGCTCCTGTTTTAAATAACTTAACTTTAGAACCTTCATCTATAGATCAAACACCAGAAGGTGATGTGGTGATACAATTTCGAGAAATAAATTTATACCACAATTGGATTATAGACCAGATTCTAGTAGATCTAGTAAATCTAGATATTCTTTTATTTCTCCCCTAAATTATAAAGTTCAATCTCCAAGCGAATCAACTGTGTCAAAAACCCCTTCAACTATCAAATTTAGTGTTTAAATTGTTAAGAGTTTGTGAAAGTTCTTGAATTTGTTCTCCTAAAATAATTAGATAAAGATTACTATAATTATTTTGTTGAATAAGACCATTTCAAGCAGCTGTAGATAAAATTATATCTTTATCATATAATTTTTCAAAGCATTATATTTCCGTGTGGAATTAGTTGTTTTAATCTCTAATTTAGTTTGAGGAGAAAATATTCCTGTGGTTATTTGATTTGGAGCAGTCTCAAAGTTTCTTTGAATAACAAATATTTGATGTAGTAAATCAGAATAGTTATAGGTTTTTCATTATTGTATTTTTCATGAAGCATTTGTTTAACAGTAGCCATTGTATAAGGAGTAGTATCTTTTATTTTGGGAAAAGTGGTATTATTATTTGTATGACTAGTTTCTCCTATAATATGATTAAGTAAAACAGATCTAGCTTCTGAATCTTTAGGATGGTTAAAGATTTCTAGTATATCATTTGTTTTTAACATATTAATCTCAAAATCTTTAAATTGTGCTGTCAATTAGGTATAATTGTTCACTATCACTATCGTGTTCTTCTACACAAGTTAAACCTTGTTTACAAGGTTGACATGGAGATGACTCTGTATCAGTTGAATAATATTTTTCATTTATTAGCATTTGAATTTGTTCTTCATTAGTTGACTGAGAAGAAGTATCATCTTAAAAATCAGAATCAGAATTTAATAAAATTTTACAGAGGACTTTCTTTTAATTCATTATCTATATTTAATGCATGAATTTTTTGTTTAACCCTACAATCTTTATAATAATGTCCTGTTTTTCCACATTTATAACAAGCATTAAAGACTTAAACTGTTTCTTTTTGATAAGTTTTTTAAATTTCCTTGGAGGAGTAGGATTAGTGTCTTTGCGAAATTGTTTTCTCTTTTCTCTTTTAAGTTGTTTATATTTTTTATAAGAGGGAGAAGATTTATATTTTTTCTTAGGTTTCGTAAAAGATTTATCTCTAATTTCTTTAACTGGATTCATACCAAATTGATCACAAAAATCACCAAGTTGTTTCTTTTCATTAAGATGATATTTCTTAATTTGTTGGTTTAATTTAATTTCATTACATAAACTTAATCCTTCATGAATACATGTAGATATAAGTTTTCCATAAGTATAATCATCATAATTAATGTTTAAATTAGTTCCTCTTAAAGTTTTTCTAACTCTTTCAGCAAATAAAGAAGGTACACTATCTATAAATTTGGATTTCCAATGTGAAGAATTACTTTCGGGAAGTTCTAAAACTCTACTCATGAAAACATCTTTATACCATCTAAAGGAAGACAGATTATTACATCTTTGATTTTGTAAAAGTGTTCTAATATTTTCACTATTATCAGACCATCTACCAGTTATCAGACCATCTACCAGTAAAGTGTTCAAAAATATTTATAATGGGAGAATAAACAACATTTTCTTGTGAAATATTATCTTTTTTTTGTACAACATTAAGAATTTGATCTTTGTTTTCTTGTTTAAGATAATTATCCCACCAACCTTTTAATTGTCCAGTAAAACCAGCTATAATCATATTAGCAATTTGTTTATCATTATTACCATTATTTTTACATATGGTACTATACATTAACATTCTTTGTAACATATTGGCAGTTTGGGTATGGGTTCAACCATCTATTCCATTCATAAATAGTTTTACCTCTATAACTGACATTATTAACAAATTCTTGTTCTTCAAATAGAACATCCTGAGGTGTAGGTCTAGGATAATAGAATAATCTTTGAGTCGGTTTATCTACATATTTACTTTTATATCTACTGGATTGACCACGTAATTTATGAATCTGTTCAAAATTTAATTTTGGAATTTCATTTTCAGAAAATGATTTAATACTATCAGATTGATTTGAAAAGGTGTTTAGTGATAATTGATCAAATTTTCTTTTAAAAGTTTTTCTAAATCACTGGGTAATTTTAATTTAAAACCTGTTATTTCCAGAGGAGGTTGAATAGTGGGTGTAATTGTTACTTCAGTATGTAATTCGGGATTTTCAATTGTCAATGTGACGATCCGATAATCTTTATTATTTAAATAATTGATATAAAACATTATGCTTATTGAAAAGTTCATTATTGTTTGTTATTTTCAAATTTTAGAATGATTTTGAGGTTGATTTACAATTTGAACGGTAACGTTCTAATTTTCGAATTTGATTACCATTCTTGGAAAATTCATCTATTAAATTATTATGAGTTTTCAAAAAAATATAAATAAGTATTCTAGACTTTTATGCATGGAGAAGATGCACTTTTGAATAAATTACATGATTTTCCAAATTTTAGAGAAATTTGACATTCTAACACAATTTTAGAAATTCTATGTCCTAAATTGCAATTTTCTTAAAATTATATGTTCAATTTATAATTTCTGGAAAATATATATATAATTTCAGATTTATAAAGATTAAATTTCATAATTTTGGAATTTTTCTAAATTAGTTTTGAATTTTCGGATTTTATGCCCTAAAACCCTAATTTTTGATTTTTACAAAAATAAATAAATACAAATTCCAATTTTTAATTAAATAAAGATATGATTTCAGATTTTATAAGATTAGACATGATTATGATAAGATTAGATAAGATTATGATAAGCTTTGGATAAGATTAGATAATATTTGGATTGGATTTGACAAGATTATGATAAGATTCTTGGTAAGATTAACTTTGGATAAGGCCATGACATATATATATATATATATCTTATCTTAATCTCCCTACATTTATTAGGTGAATCTAGCAAAATCTTATACTTGGAGCATTCTTATAAACTTAGGGTTTGAATCATCATTTTAGGCCAACACCTCAACACCATTAGGTTAGTGAATAAGATGATTGCATTTAATGAAAATATCCTAGTTAGATTACACATTAATTATGGAAAAAGACCTTATTATATAATAATTTTGTGTCTTGATCACAATACTATAAATAGGGGGAAGGGTTGCTCACATTTTATCACACACAACACAAACACAAATCCCGCCTAGAAACACACCCCCTCACTCACTCTACTCTCAACACCCAAAATACTCCATATTTATAAAATATCTTCCACCCACACATGTATATATATAAACACTTCTTTTTTACATACATAATACCAATGATCCTTCCATATAGCCCTTTATATACCCTCTTTTTCCTAAAAATATTTGAAGGTATGAATTTCCTTAATTACATAAGTTTAGTTGTTCTATGCTTTTACATACTTAAGTGCTATTGTGCTAGAATAAGCCTAGGAATCATGTTTTACTACAAGTTAGATGCATCCGTGTTTAAAGTACTCCTTAATTGCATTTATATGCTCTAGTTTATGCTCATGCCTTATTATGTCCAATATATGCTCTCCTAAAGCATGAAATCATGAAATTATGTGAGAATATGTTTATGTGAAAACCTTTATTTGTGCATGTCGGGCGAAAATGTGTTATCGGTGTGGATGGGGCTGAGTTCGGTCGGGCGGCAATGGGCTTGCCGGTCTTAAAACAGTTCTCGCCATCCATGTCCTAATTATATTTTGCATGGGCGGAGTGTTCCATGTATTTGTTGTGGAGAATTGGCATAATCTCGAGATATAGCCACCGATGTGAACGGATGGAATTGATGTGGACGGATGGAATATTGGGGTTAACGATGTGAACGGTTGGAATATTTTGATATGGGAGATATAAGGGAGTCACCAATAGGTGACTCGAAAGGTAATGTTACGTGAGATATTACGTGAAATATTATGTAATTATGTGCATATATTATACACACGAGCACCTTATGTGATTAAGTGAAATTTCTACTCAACCGTCGCGTTGATTCTTCTTTATGTGACTATTTTTAGAAAGAAATGAGATAGCTGGTCAGAGTGTCGCAGCGGAAGCATTTGGAAGCCTTTTAAACAATAAAGTTGCGTTTGTTTTCTTTTTGGAAAATTGTAACTCTTGTATTTTGTATAAATTTAATGTTCAAATTATTATTTATTTTAATAAAATAAAAGGATATTTTTCCGGGTCGTGACATTCAAAGTTATATTTTCTTGTTTTAAATTTTCAAATTCAGTGTTTAAATTGTTAAGAGTTTGTGAAAGTTCTTGAATTTGTTCTCCTAAAATAATTAGATAAAGATTACTATAATTATTTTGTTGAATAAGACCATTTAAAGTAGCCGTAGATAAAATTATATCTTTATCATATAATTTTTCAAAAGCATTATATTTCCGTGTGGATGAGTTAATAATATTAATTATATATTGTTATAAATTTGCAATAAATAAAATATAAATTGATGAAATTAAATAAAACACATTCTTAATATAAAATTCTATGAATACACCATAATAAAATAATTGATAAATATGTATAGTGAAAATATAAATCAATAACAAATAATTTAATATTAATATTAATTGTGATGTAATTGTTTCATTATGAAGAAATAAGTGATGAATAACTATAATAATTTATAGTAAAACTCGATTGATAAACGTAATACATAGGACACTATTAATAACAAAAATTAGTTTTGTTAGATTTTAAATAAATATTAATTCCTTTTGAACAATTATGAATAATCATATGCTTACACAAAATAAATATATAAAATATTATAAATATTTCAAATAATGTATTTTTCATTTAATTTTTTAAAATTTTATGTTGGAAATAATTGTGCATTAAAAGTTATTATCCATATCGTACAATATAATGACAAAAGTTAAAATTTAAAATTTTTAAAAAATCATAAATAGGACACAATGATTTGTCGTTTGCTTTTTTATTTTTTTGAATATATATATATACATATATATGTACTTTTAAAAATTTATGTAGAAATAAGTGATAGATAATTTAAATAATTGAAAACTAAAGTCATTGATAAATATTATCAATGAGACATAGCAAACAATATTATCTACGTTTGTTCAAAAAAGACTTAGAAAACTATGAAAAATGTTAAGATATATGAATTTCAACTAAATTAGACTATAATATAAAGTAAAAGATAACAAAATAGGAAATTTCACTAATAATTTTTCCTTAACTATATTACAATTGAGCTTAGGGAGTTGCTGCAAGCAATAAAGTAAATATTTTTGAAAAATTCTATAGCTTAGAAAGTTATTTTTTTTATTAATTATATATATGAAAGAGTAGGGAAATTAATTAAAGTCAAACGTACCTTGTATCAACCCCATCTTGTGATTTTTATTTTGTTAAAATGTTTAAACACAAGTGGTATTTCAACCCACAATCACATACATAAAATGCAATATATATATATACACACACACTTAAAGAACAATTGTGGATCCGTATTAAAAAAAATATTAATCTTAACACACATATTGTGCGACATATTTTATATAAAATTAACAAAATGTACTATAACTATAAAAAATATTAATCAAAAATTGTAAAAGAAGTATCAATGATTTATAACTTCAAATTATATAATTTATATGAGCTTATTACAAATTTTAGACCTTTGCTTTTACGCTATTATGTTTCATAACCATGATAGTTAAAAAATATTTTACACAAATTAAAATTATACAAGACATCATGAACAAAAAAAAGAGAGAAAAATACACTTACTTTAAGAACGTTTATAAAGTTATGAAAAGTGGGAATAAATGATGAAAAATGGGAATATAGTGACGTGAGGCGACAAGGAGGACTGCGTGCGATAGCACGTGGCCTTGGGCCAACCTTGCACGTTGACAAGCGTGCCTTGTACACGACTGTGTGAGCGAGCGTGCTAGCATGGGAGAGCTGACCCTCGAGAACGGGCAGCCAGACCCCTAGGGTAGCGCACAACCTCAAGTTGGGACGAGTATGAGTCGGGCTGAGTTTGGGCTGGGCCGGGTATGAGTCGAACCAGGTTTGGGCTGGGCCATATATACACGAGCTTTAATGAGCTGAATAAAAATTAGAACATGATTAATGAACGAGACAAGTACCAAGATTAGAATAATAAGAGATAAGGTTAGTACTAGAATACGGTTAGTAATAAAAGAAGAATGCGACACATATAGATAGTGCTATGATATTTCAGGTTCGAACCCGAGGACTTAAGCTTGGTTTAACTGGAAAGTCGATAATAAACGGTAAGTGGTCCTAACACCCTTTAGTTTATTTTCAAGCTCTTTTTATAAATGAACGAATGTGTGCATCTTTAAGTTATTGCTCATGGTCATATTCATTACAATAAAAATAGTTTTTTGCTACAGTAAGAAAATTGTAGCAAAAGGCCAAAATTCATAGTAAAAAGATTTTTGCTAAGAATTGACCATGTATTTACTATCATAGTTAATACGGCCGTAACGAATACTTTTGGTACGGTTAAAGGCCATAGTAAATACTTTTTACTACGGACTTATCAACTTTTGCTATGATATCATTTTCGCAGCCAATAAAATCGAAATAGGTTACCTTATTGGTACAAAATTATTACTATTTTTTATTATTTAAATTAAATTAAATTTTGTCAAAATAACTATTTTTATTTTCTTTTTTTTTTATATTACTAGCTGCACTAATCGGGAATCGAACTGTCAAACTTGGATTTTGCTTCATGGCGAACCACAGGCCTGCACTTGAGGAAGCATATTTTTGCGTAAGTTTAGGTTTGAACCCACACCTACAAAGAAGAATCTAGCCACTGTACCGTTTTAATTCTTTATTCATATATATATATATATTACATATCATATGTTTATGAAAATTGTCAATTTATTAATTTAAAATAATTTATTAATTATCCTTAATTTCATTAAATATAAGGTTAAATTATTAAATTATTTATTTAATCAAGCTTAATTAATGAATTAATTAGATTGTGCCAAAAATGATTCACCAATTCAAATATGCCAATTGGACGTTTTCGCAAATTTAATTAAATAGTTTTATTATTATAAAACTAGTAATTGATTATTATGTATGTTGATTAATCTATATATCTGATTATACACAAGGATTTCAACAAAATTTATTTTAGCGATTGTCATATTTTACTATATATATGTTATAGTAATGGAACGTTAAAAAGTTACTTTTAATTTTTTTCACCAAGTTTTTGGAGAATATCTATCAAAATTCCTTGGATTTATTTAATAAATAGTTTTTAAAAATGTCTTTTCTATATTTTATATTTCGGCGGAATTTTTTTTTAAATTTAAAAAATATATATTTTTCAATTTTTTGATTGAATTTTCATGGAAAATAAATAAATTTTGCTGGTATTTCTCTAAAAAATTTTGTTGATAATAAAAACACTATTTTGTTTTAAATTTTTTTGATGGAATTCTTTGTTAGATTTTTTTCCAAAAAATTTAAAATTACTCACTTGGGATCCTTGTTGAAATTCGAAATTTAAATCCCTTATAAATTTCATCGTTACTATTAAATTAATTGCTCCAATAAGCAATTGTAGCCAACTAGTAAAAGTATCAAAGTAAACAAGCTTTGCATTATAAATTTCACGGGTACTATTACATGTAAATGGCTCTAAAGTTTTAAATGGTATATCTTTATAATTTAAATGTATTATATTAGTCAAAAATATTAATCACCGAAATAGATTTGAGAATATATAGTTTTTATACAATTACCTCAATTCAATGATAAATTTCAAAAAAAAAGAAGTCCCTTTCCTATGTGATCTGATATAAAATTCAAATATTTTGAAATGAGGTGACATTTCTCTTAGTGAATTGCCAAAGGTAATTAAAATAATTTTATGCCAAAGTTGTTAAGAGTTTGTTCACAAGTTGTGCTAAAATTTGATAAATTATGTAATTTTTTTTATTCGTTACAATTGAAATATCATGTCAAGTCTCTATCGTACTACATTTGCACTTGCTATGGTCTGAATTTCGTAGCAAATAATTGATTTTTCTCCATTCATTTTCTACGACTTTAATTTCGGAGTAAGTAACCGTCTTATTACTTGATCATTTGCTACAATCTAAATTTCGTAGTGAACAATTGTCGTATTACCTGATTATTTGCTACAGTCTAAGTTTCGTAGTAAATTACCATCTTTTACTACGTTTTAAAAGGAGCAATAACAAAATTCATAACAACAAGCTATTTTTCTTGTAGTGATTTTACGTGGCACTAAGATGCTAGGAATCCGCAAGTGGTCCCTAACATCGTGTAGTATTTTCAGACTTTGTGGTGAAATAAACAAATGCATGTGAATGGATGCATGGAATTTCAAGATATTGCTTATTGTTTTTT
The DNA here is from genome assembly GCA_026212405.1 of Petrea volubilis. Taxonomy (NCBI): domain Eukaryota; kingdom Viridiplantae; phylum Streptophyta; class Magnoliopsida; order Lamiales; family Verbenaceae; genus Petrea; species Petrea volubilis. The sequence goes on from CM047886.1 coordinate 10,627,520, forward strand.
ATCTTATGTTATTATGACAATGAGCGTCAGTAAATGATTCTGTACTCAAGTAATGTATTGGACTAGGTATAACTGTTAATTATGTTGACTGTTAGCCTTATGTTACGTATAACTATTGCTCAAATGAATCTAAGAAACAACAAGATATGCTAAAATAGTCAAGGAGGGACAACTAGCATGTGGCGTATGCGAAATGGCCTACGATCGAGAGTCAACAAAGGCGTAAGGGTATGCGACTAGGAGCTAGCGTAATGCGAAAGGGCTTACAATTGCGAACGATAGAATAATTGTGACATTCTAAATTTTATACACGACATAGAGATTTAATAAGTATAATAATAATACTAAACCTGTTACTATAAGAATCATCATAGTGATAAATTATACATATGTGTGTGTAATAACCGAAAACATGTACAATAAATACGTCCGAAATATGATTAACCGAAATTTTATACACAATAAATATATAATAACCGAAAATTATAAGAATATATAATAATAATATTATAAATATATATAACTGAACTTTATAATAAATATATATATAATAACCAAAAAATTGTATTAATAAAACTAGTACTTATAATAGTAAGATATTGAATTATTCCATGTGTTAGGACACTTGTTTATGTCGTATGTTAGATAAGATTCTGGGCACATATCATTTTCATTAGCATAGATATACTAGGGTACACATGTTATTCTTATAAATTGTAGGAGACTTGTCATTTTCATTATCAAGACAAGTCATAAGAATACTTGTTCTTATGAATTTTAAGATAAGGTAATAAAAGACACTTGTAGGGACACTTGTTTTCATCATCATAAACACCCTAGGACACTTGTGTATATTACTTGAAGAAGAAAGCACACTTGTGCACTTACTAGGACTATTTCATCATGACACTTTGATGTTACTTATAATTCTTTATCTTAATCCAAGGGCTACAATCTTGCCTTTAGTCCTTAAGTAAAAATCAATGGCCATGATTTAGCCAAAAACACACATTTAGATATGAAAAAGATAGGATTCTTAACACCTAAACTCTTATTCAAATCTTGATTTGTACACTTAGATGACCTAAAAATTTACCCCAACAACCTTGAGAAAGACTAAAGATTTATTAATTAAATAATAGTTATTTCTTGAGCAAACTCCTATAAATAAGGGGCCTTCCCCACATTTTAGAACCACAACACACACTAAACACACATGTTCACACACACAAAACACACACGGATAGACACTGCTACACAACACGGTACACACGCACACTTATACATATATAGAATAAAAACCCTAGAGCAAATATACACGGTTAGAAGGTATGTCTTAATTTTAGACTTCTTTATGTGTTTTAATTCAAGTTCTTACTCTTTAAGTAGTTAATTCATGTCTTTATACATGCATGTATGCCTTAGGTTATCTTATGAAGATACATATATACATGATTTGCTTATACATGTAAAACCAACCTATATGCTCAAATATAGCAACATGAGGATAATTTATATACCTATGTCAATACTTACATAATTGAAAGACTAAGATTGTTCTTTCAAACTATGTACACATATGTAGTAAAGTTATATTGAAAAATATAAATGTGCATATATGTGCGAATATGGTTTACTTAGACATCTATGCATAATATTTTTCTTAAAGAACAATTAATTCGTTTATCACCAAATTATAATACTATAAGTATGTAAGTATTATGTAACCACAAGAGGCCTAGGGTTGGTTATATAGTTATCCTTTAAGGATGCCTACTAGTCATACGACTTAGTGTTCTAATCTTAGCTACCAATGCTAATTTTAGGTGGTTATCGAGTTGACATTGCCAATTCAACCCCTAATCTTGGTGAATCTTAAACTGCTAAGGTGAGTGCTTCGTTTATTCTTTTCGGGGGCATTGAACTATACGTAATAAATATGATCATATGACTCACCCTATTTGATTTTGGCTATTTGTTATCTTGATAGATATACTTGCATTCTAGGTTACTTAAAACTATATATGTTACTTCTATTGGTTATGATTTACTCATCACCGGTGTTGGAAATAAGCTATTATATTATTGAAAATTGTGAGCCATACCGTACTATTTATTGAATGATGGACACCTTTGGGGACGCCCTTGGGAGAGTTTGGGCTCGGTACATATAAGAGGGGTTTATCGGGCGGAACGAAATGACAGTAGAATCCTTTTTATATGATACCATACCATAGGATCCAATTACTACGTACAGTTAAAGGTTAACTATAGTAGGGTTGGAACGGTGTATTGCATGGGCATGTGATACACCTATCATTTACCGTAGTCAAGGTCGATCATTGACATAGGGGGCATAAGCGTTTCTTTTATAATTTATCATTTTGGGTAGCCATAAGGTTGGAGACTTTGTTTGTGGCTCACTACTGGTATTGATCATTCTCCAACACTACAAGAAAACACTGTTTTTTCGGTGAAATTTTCGGCGGATTTTCGGCGGAAAATTTTTTTTTCGGCGGATTAATTTTGCCGAAAAAACCTTCATCGGTTTTGAATTTTTGGCGGAATTTCGGCGGAATTTTCGGCGGAATTAATTAAAAATATATATATATTTTTTTAAATTTCGGCGGAATTTTCGTCGAAATTCCGCCGAAAAAACAATTTTTTTAAAAAAATATTTTTATGTTTCGGCGGAATTTCGACGAATATTCCGCCGAAAAATATTTTTTTAAAAAAAAAAAATTATATATTTTTTAATTTAATATTTTATTCCGGGCCTAAATTCATATTTTTTCAATTATCTTAAAATTAATTGTATTTTTTGTTCGTTGTTATAAGCACAATTTGTTTTAAAATATTAGCATAATTACGTAATTTGAATATATGACGAAAGAACACATTAAATATATTAAAATGCACATATATATTAGAAAATCGTCAGAAATTTTAGAGAATAGAAAAAAAGAACATAATAAGTCAAATTATTCCGCCGAAACATAAAAAACCCAATTATTTCCTACCAAAGTTCATACTAATCTCAATCTTCCTCCTCATCGTCGTCGTCTTCTTCCTCATCAACGCCAAACTGAGCCGGTTGAGGGGTAAAACTCGGTTGCTGTGAGCCGCTCGCTTTGTTCTGCGAGATCATCGTTATCATCTGATGCATCATTTCCATTATTTGTGTGTTTTGTTGGGATAGTTGATCGACCCGGTTCTCTAACCGCAGCACCGCCGGATCGGACTGCCTCGACGAACAACCGGGTGAAGAAAAACTATACTGATAAGTTGTCGATGTCTGATAATCTCGCCCGTACTTTCGGCCCTTCTTTGTAGGCGCCCCAGCAGCCTGATCAAACAACTCATTTAAGCTTTCTTGCGTGGAGGGATCAGATACGTCCGCATCCCGCATATCCGGATGATTTTGAACTAAATTTTCGAAATCGTCCTGCAATTTTAATTAGTTAACATTAGCAAATTACATAGAATATTTAATTACATTAAACAAATATAACTTACATGAACTTGTTGTGGCTTCGGGTGAACCCATGTGCCTGCCTTTTTATCCGGCCCCTTATCTTTTTTTCTCGTAAAACAATCGTAAATGACCTCACTTTTAAGAGCAGGCCTCTTTAACTTCCCCTCCTACAAGAAGAATATTAATTAAAAAGAAAGAATTAAATCTATTATTGTACGTCAAATAACTAATAATAAAATGTACCTACCAAGTCCATCCGACGCTCAAAAATCGATTTACCCCCACCGGCATACAATGAGCCGCCCCCAACTTCCCTATTTATTCTGTTCTGGTCACTCTTCTTTTTCCATTGAGGTGTGCCCCAATACGTAGCCAGCTCTTGAAATATTGGTTCGGGGAGCCACGGTGGCCGACCATTCCCCAGCGCAATAGCTTTTCTAATATCGCGATACATGTCAACCATTTTTTTGGCTGCACGATTGTCAAAAGCTTTCTTCATATGGCCCGTCTCCTCCGGCCTAAAACAAACATATTTCTAACAAACACAAAAAATAGATTGTCACTCAAAGATGTTAAAATAAAAGAAATACTCACAAAATAATGTAATAAATTTAGACATATACAATTTCAATTAAATTACCTGCCATTCACCGAACCATCGTAACTTAACATTTTCAGGAACCTTGCCATAAGTGAAGTATAGCCTGTCCATCCGGCTCTTTATAACATTCCCAATCGGCGCACCACCTTCTTTACCGGGATAAAAACTACAAGAGAATTCAAAATTTTTTGTCAAACATATATGATTTATTATCAGTTCTATTTGAAGTATCAAACTTACAAAAAAAAAAAAAAAACTAACCGATTCGAACCAACTGGTGTAACAGTAATCTTACTACTCGATGCAGGTGGAGGTGTGGGCATCGCATACGTGTCCTGAATACCTTCTATATCGGCCTGAGTCAACTCGTCAACCTCCGCCTGTGGTTGCTGCTGGGGTAGCGGCGGGCTAGGAATATGCGATGTAACAGGTGGACTGTGCCCGCTAGGCATCGAAGGAGTTGGCATAAATTGCATAGGAATGTCTGGTGGTGGACTATGGCCTATACGAGTGGATTGGTAAGAAGGGGAGGAGCCCGAAAGTGACGCTGAGGATGTGCCTCGATGGGATGAAGACGAACCCGGATTATGTGACGGCCTATCAGTTGATCTACCATATGAAATCTTATTTTTCCCACGCCTCATCTATATGATTGAAAATTATACAACAATTATCAAATACAAAATTTTATTATCAAACAAGGTATATTACAATTATATGCCGACATAAATAATTTATGCATATATCCAATTAAGTGTAATAACGTATTTTAATTCGTGATCACAACGACGTTAGTCACGCACATATATATATTAAGTCTATCTATATATTAATAAAACCTATATATCTCTTTGATTTACCATGCAATGTAACTTATTCATCGCTCGTTTCGGCTTCATCACTATCAACCTCTTCAATATCTTCTTCATCAGTATGTATAACCTCATTCAGCTCCCCTTCATCAATCGGTATTAATGTCAAATTTTGGTCGCACATAGATCCAACAACGTCATCAGCAGTGATGTCTCGCACACTTGGCCCATCGTCATTTTGGTAAGCGACTTCCAACGCGTGTTCAACATCAACACGACCTGTCGCTTTACTTTTAATGACAGCGAGCCATCGCATTTTCTCTTGAATTTTTCCTGGATACTTAACAAAGTATACCTGTCGGGCTTGTTGTGCAATTATAAAAGGATCGTATTTTCTATACCTACCTGATTGTTTTACTTCAACAATTTCGCATTCTGGATGTACAATACGAGTCCCTCTTCGAGGTGTGGGATCGAACCACTCACATTTGAATAAAACAACCCTTTTTATTGGCTCACCAGTGTATTCCAACTCTAATATTTCATTCAAGATTCCGTAGTAGTCATCCTCTATGGCAGCATCCTCATAACTGCCTTTCACCCAAACCCCGCAATTCATCGTCTTTTTCCCTTGACACCACGAGGAAGTGTGAAACTTGAAACCATTGACAAAATATGTATGATATGTTCTCATTTTCATATTAGGACCCCAAGCCAATTGATTTAAGAATAGATTCGTAATCCCGTTTCCTGGATTATGAACCTGTAAGATAAATATCCGCTTGCATCATTAATAGTAGGTAGAGCTTCATAAGTAATAAAAATATTAATTTTTCGTTAACTTACGTATGACTTAAACCATTCATCAAATTCTGATTCAAGACGGTCACTGGCTTCAGCCTCACCAATTCTAAAGTATGATAAAAAGTAACTGCAATTCGAAATGTAGTTAGTTATTGAAGGGTTAAACATATTTTCTTACAAAACATGTATCATACTTACTTAATGTAAGGTTTAACTTCTTTGCAATTCAAAATGATATGGTGTCTCGCAGCTCTGTATTCTGCATCATGTTCGAAATACCGTTCTACACATTTACCTTGCAAACGACCCACTTGATTGAAAACGGACAATGTTGGTAGAATGGATTCATCTACCCCACCGTCGTCGTTCCTTCCAGGTCTATTTCTTAAAGATCGAACGTGTGATTTAAAGTAGAACGAACAAAAATGAGCTGTTTCACGTCGCAAATACGCCTCACAAATAGAACCCTCGACCTGGGCTTTTTGTTTGACTGTTTTTTTAATTTTTCCCAGATACCTGTTTGAAATTACAAAAATATCAATCGAATGGGTACATCCAACGAATTTACAAAAAATGGGATGAATTTATTTTGGGTTATTTAAATACCTCTCGAATGGGTACATCCAACGAAATTGAATCGGGCCGCCATTTCTTGCTTCTTCGATCAAATGAATTGGCAAGTGCTCCATCACATCGAAAAAACTAGGTGGAAAAATGCGTTCCATTTTACATATAATCACAGGAATATTTTTTTCCATCTTGTCCAAATCGGCATGCCGTAATGTGCTGGAACATAGGTCTCTAAAAAACATACTTAATTCAGCAAGTGGTTTCCAGACCTCGTCAGGTAACTCTTTAAAGGCAATAGGCAACAACTGCTCCATAAAAATGTGACAATCGTGACTCTTCATGCCATGCAATTTTGCTTGCTGTGAGTCAACGCAGCGACTCAAGTTGGAAGAATAACCATCCGGCATTCGAAGTTCTTTAATCCACTCACATATCATCCGTTTTTGTTCAAGAGTAAACGTATACTTCGCCTTAGGTTTTCCCCATTGTCCATTGGGCTTTAGGACCAACTGTAGCTCAGGTCGCCTACAAATTTCTTGCATGTCCAGCCTTGCATTTGCATTATCTTTAGTCTTCCCTGGTATATCCATAACAGTGTTGAAAATATTATCAAATACATTCTTCTCAATATGCATTACATCTAAATTATGTCGTATCAAGAGATGCTTCCAATAAGGTAAATCCCAAAAAATACTTTGTTTGGTCCAATTATGTTCAACGCCGTAGCCCGATGTCTTACCCATAAATGGTTGTTCTGTTATTCTCGGCAACCACTGAACATCATTCCATACCAAATCCCCAGTAGGCACCGGGGGGGGGATGATCATTCTCGACCAGATTTTTTTTAAAGTTAATCTTGTTTCTTCTGTACGTATGATTTATGTCCAAAAAGCTTCGATGACAATCAAACCATGAATTCTTTCGTCCATACTTCAACGTAAATGCTTTGCTATACTCCATACAATACGGACAAGCTAGTTTACCGACTGTCATCCATCCCGACATCATTCCGTAAGCCGGGAAATCATTTATAGTCCACATTAATGCAGCACGCATAGTAAAATTTTGTTTTGCATGTACATCGTACGTGAATACGCCATCTTCCCATAAAAGCTTCAACTCATCAATTAGTGGTTGCAGATATACATCAATTTTCACTTTTGGATTTTTAGGACCAGGAATAATGCATGTCAGAAACATGTATGGCATTGTCATACACATTTCAGGAGGCAAATTGTACGGAGTCACAATTACTGGCCAACAAGAGTATGACGCCGCGGATTGGGAATACGGCGTGAACCCATCAACACATAAAGCAAGCCGCACATTTCTAGGGTCACTAGTGAAGTCGGGATATACTTCGTCAAAATTTTTCCAAGCTTTCCCATCTGATGGGTGACACATAACACCGTCAGGTCGCCGATGCTCTGCATGCCATCTCATGTGAGGTGCTGAGCTAGAAGATGCATAAAGACGTTTCAATCGTGGAATAAGGGGCAAATAATGCATTCGCTTCTGCGGGACTTGTTTTGCACGCACACGCCCCCCCACTATCACGATATCTTGGCGCACCACAGAATGTACAATGCACCGCGTCTGCCGTTTCCTTGTAGTATAACATGCAACCACTTATGCAACAATCTATTTTCTTACTTGTCAACCCCAATTTTTTCACTAATTTTTGTGCCTCATAAAAATTAGTTGGCATGTTATGACCAACAGGCATTACTTCTGACATCAATTGGATGATTTCGTCCAATCCATCTTGTGCAACATTATAATCACTTTTTATGCTCAATAACCGTGCAGCAACAGAAAGTGGAGAATGATCTATACATCCAGGCCACAGCTCTTGATTAAACTCATTCAAAAGGTCAAAAAATTTTTGAGTTTCAGGATTAGGTTGCTCCACACAATCGTTTGGTATTTCACCCCCTACCTCTTGCCTAGCAGCATCAAAACACATTTCAGCATAACGTTGCAATGGGTCATTATCTGTACCACTACTTGATGCGCTAGGGAATATGACAGAGGGCTCGACCTCACCATGCTCAGTCCAATACCAGTAATTTGGTTTAAAACCATTCGTTAACAAATGTACTGCGACATCATCCAATTTTAACAAATGACATTTTCTCTGACATTTCTTACAAGGACACCGAATTTCGTCATACTTAATATAGTCCGGACAGCTCTTCGCATGTTCTATGAAGTTCATAACGCCGTCATAAAATGCTGGTAAAAGCCCTCCTCGACTAGAATAAGTCATTGTATACATCCACGTTCTATGTTCCGGGATATCCATCTACATATGCGTATTAATTTTATAAGTTTAGTATTTTTAATCATTTTGTTAAACTAGAAATCGAATAACTATTTCCTATTATTTAGCCTATCAACTCGTATTAAACCAATTATTCAATATCCATGTACATGCTTATTTTAGTACATTCGAATAGGTTCGTACAAAAAACATCGAACAACATTCAATATTCACCGAATAACATCATTCTATAACACAACACGTATCAAGCATGTACTTAAAATCAATAAGTATGAAAAACTATATTATTTACATACATATATATATACAACGAATATATACCATCCCCTTATTTCTCCACATCACACAAGCACAGAAAAACCAACAGCAAGCAATGGGAAGGCTCCACCCCTTCCCCCAATTCCCGTTCTCCATCCCACATCACAGACTAGCCTACTATCTATAAACTATCTAATTGTATACATATATATATATATATATATATATATATTTCAAAGTTAGCCGTACTTACCTTTGCTTTAGTAGTACTCCCTAGCTGATAATAAACTCAATTACCTACAACAAATACCAAATTCAAGATATTACACAAAGAAATCTAACATCAAATTCACAAATATTACCAAATAATCAAACATAATCAAACTTACAAAAATTTTTTTGAACAAAACAGTCGTGGGGGGAGGGGGCTGGGGGGCAGGGGGGGAGGGGGCTGGGGCTGGGGACGGACCGGGGGGGGGGGGGCCGGGGCGAGGTGGGCTGGGGGGGGGGGCGGGGCCGGAGCTGGGCGGGCCGGGGTGGGCTGGGGACGGACCGGGGGGGGCTGCGCGACGGTGCTGGCGGCGGCGTTGGACAGGGGGAGGGGGAGGGGGAGGCGTGGGGAGAGGGAGAGGGAGAGGGAGAGGGTGAAAAATGGGGGGGGGGGGAGTTTTGATCCGAATTTTTTTTTTTTTTAAAATCAGTTAATTTTCGGCGGAATTTCTGCGGAAATTCCGCCGAAAATTTGAAAAATATATTTAAATTGTTTTTTAATATTTTCGGCGGAATTTCCGCCGAAAATTATTAATTTTTTTAAAATTTCAATTTAAATATTAATTTAATTTTAAATCCGAAAATATTTTTTAAAAATATTATGAATTTGTTGGATTAAAGCATATACTATTTAATGTGATTTTTTTTGAAAAATTCATCGTTCTTCTTATTAGTTGATTGTTTTCTTCATCCCATAAAATAAGTAATTTACAACTATTAGACATAAATTCTTCACCCCATAAAATACGTAACCCATACAAGTTCTATAATTAAACTTATTAATCGAGTTACCCAATTCTCTTGTGCAATAGCTAATTAATTTAAACTCTATGTTATGGATTATGGCAAGTAAGAATAGTTCATAATCTCGTTATACATTTCAACCTCAATTTTTACATTAAGCAGAATTATTTTTGTCAAATTAAGTTATTTCATTAATCCTAGTGTAGTCCGTACAACTTGTTCTACTAATTAAATCCGAATACCTCTATGATTATATTAGTTTGTTTTAATAAGTCGTTACAAGTAGACATATTCACTCCACTAAATCATAATAAATAATATTCCACACATAATTGATTTGTTTTGAGACTTAACGAAATAAAAGTTGTATAAAGTCATAATAAACACAATTTTTGAAGGAAATGACACATATAATAAACACAGACTTAATTTTTCATATTTATTATGTATTATTTATAAAAAAATATATTCTACAATGTACCCCGACAAACGTGTGGCATTTAGTTTTTTTTTATAGTTAAAAGTTAATATAATTTACTGTTGCCCTAAAAAAATTAAACTTTCAAATAAAAACAATAATAAATGGAATAACAATAAATATACATAACAAAAACTATAACAAAAAATAACTTAAAAAAAAAAAATTAAAGCTAGTCATGATTATCAAAAACATAAATTTTTAACATCCGTAAATTTATAAATTTATTTCTGATTTTTTTTATTTAAATTTATTTTTTAAATATAAAATATATTTTCGGCGGAATTTTCCGCCGAAAATTCCGCCGAAAATATATAAATTTAATTTCTTTTTTTTTTAATTTTTTTTCGGCGGAATTTTCGGCGGAAAATTCCGCCGAAAATATTTAAATGTATTTTTTAAATATATAATTTATTTTCGGCGGAATTTTCCGCCGAAAATTCCACCGAAAATATTAAAAAAATAATTTTAATTTTTTTTAAAATCCGCCGAAAATCCGCCGAAATATTTCGGCAGATAATTCCGCCGAAAATTTCCGACGAAAATAGAGCGTTTTCTTGTAGTGCAAATTGCATTACAAAACACATGTTTCATACTATAGTGCACTTTCCCATGATTCATTATTTTATTGGTTTTATGAGTCTTATTTTCTGTATATATATCTATATGTATATTTCCAATCTCACTAAGTCACTTGGACTTACCACCTGTTTTCCTTCTGTTCACTACCTCAGATTTAAGATAGACAGGTTGAGAGTAACTTGGATAAGGCAATAGGAGTAATCCAAGATACCAGTGCTTAGTTCTTTTAGAGTGTTTAATAAATCTTGGAGTTACTACATGTAATGAAGAATTTGGGTGTTTTGCATTGTTACCCTTTGAACTAATAAAGTTACTTGCATTTGCATTTCTATCTTGCTTTCACTGTACTATAAGTGATGACTAAGTAGTATCGAGTAGGATGTTCATATTCGGTATCGATCACATGATTGGTACTCAGTATGATCGTCAGTAGACCCTGATCGTATATGGGAGTCCTAGTGAGAGGGGTGCCACAGGTAGTATTAGAGCTTAGGCTAACCGACTATGCAATATCGGGATAGGATCCTCGAACTAAGATATTTATGTTCACTAGGCTTGAAATGTTGAGGCTTAGTGATGTCTTTGGTATTAAAATGATGGTGGAACATTGTTTGGGTGGCCGATCAACAAGCGATTCATTATAATTATAAAGAACTCAATAGATTAATTGGCAATTGGGGTGCCATAATAGGGTGAAAGCGATTGGTACCCCGACGTACGCATAAGGGCTTGCGTTCAAAAATTGGAGTAAGCGAAAGGGTCTACGACCGAGTCTGAGCATGTGTGTGAGGCATATGACTGAGATCCAACGCATTGCGATAGGGCTTGCGACTGAGAACCCACGTATGCGTTACGACATGTGATCAAGGACCGGCATATTGCAAAAGGACATGCGACAAGCGATGTACAAGAGTATGCTAGCTAGAACTCCAAGTCTCTAAGACATGAAGGAAGGCATGCATCGCATCATGCATTGCAAAGTTATTTGCTACTGAGCCTCCTGTTGAATCTTAATAATGAGAATAAGGGGTAATAAGAGATGAAAGTGATTATACGATGTGCGAATCCCTTACTGAGTGAAGTGTCACTCATGCCCGATAAACTTAACATTTTACAGATGAATGGTATGGGGAATAAGATGGTAGCGACCAGTTCTAGGGCTGGTGACATCGAGCTTATAGAATAGAACATAATAGAATTATCTTTCAAGATTTGAGAATTGTGCTATGAATATTGTAATCACTTATTAGAGATTTACGGCATAGAAAGATTTTTGCTTCTTATATGTATGATATGGATGTATTCTAGTTTAGTTTGAATATGGGCTTCCTATCCCTGAGCTGGTCGGTAAGGGGATAGTGCCGGTTGAATCGCCAGCTGCGCCCCAGGAGGTATGTGGCGTGATAGTTTTTTTGGTATCAAAGTAATAGGTTTTGATCATGGACTGGATTAGATAACTTAGACGTGAGAACCTAGGACTCATATGAGAACTTTAGGCGATGATTTTAGAATGACTTGGACAAAAACTTAGGTACTACATAAGAACTGTAAGCAAAGATCCTTAGAAGGGGGATTATTACTTTAGACAAAACCTAGGGACTAAAATGGCACAAAGGTTCCTAAGTATACAAATGCCTACGTGTGTGTATATATATGTACTTAAGTATACATATATCTATATATAAGCAAATTTGTTGATATACATGTATAATTATGCGAACACCAATACATCGCAAACTATAGTTATTACTATTTTGTACTTGAAACCTTATCTGATAGAACCGAACCCTTACTTGTCATATATATGTAGAATATAATGAGAGGACATAAGCCGAGAGTTAGTGCCATGAGAGATTGGCCAGTTGTACCTATTCTAATGGAAAAACACAATAGGATGACTGACCCGCCTTCAAACCTTAAGGGCGTGAGAACAATGAGCTTAAGGAAAAGATGAAGGGGATGCAAGAATACATTAGACACTTACAGGAAGATGTCGAATGAAGTTTCCAATTCCATTACCAATAGACCCTAAAGAACGAGACTTGGAAACCCAACACATATCTGATATTATGAATGGAATAAAACTAGAAAGGAGATATAGGGAAATGATCTCCGAAATAGGTGAAGAGAGACGCCAACCTGAAGTAGAGCACCAAACAATGCAAAATACCATCCATTACCTGGAATTCGACATCGAGAAGTTGTTTGATCAGCAGGAAGGTTAAGGTAGCCAACCAATGAAAGAAGAACCCATTGATGATGAGGAAGAACCCATCACCAAAGTTGTAGATTGATAGGCACATGATGTAATAGTAGTAACCCTTTCCCTATTCTCGTTGTAATAAACTAGGGGAGTCCCTTAATTACAGAAAGGGGAGACCCTAATATTGTAACGACCCGGTAAATCCTTTATTTACATATTTTATATTATACAAAATTTATAGGATTATTTTGTGAGTTATTGATTTCTAGAGATTATTTTTTCAAATATGATTTTATTTGTGAACTAGTGAGCATTTTACTACCTAAATATTTATAAAATATTATAAATTCCAAATATTTTTAAACTTTTATGCATTTGATCCTTCTAAACTTCCAGAAATTTTTAATAGATTATTTTCACCTTTTACCTATTTTCCCAAGAATTTTTAGTAATTTTCGAAAAACATTGTCTTTAAGTTATTAATTTGAAATCTAATTTTTAAAATGCTTAATTATTATCCAAAAATTAAAATAATAATACAAATAAATATTATAGGTTTTATTTGACTTATAAAAATTAATTTTCGAATTTTACAATTTTATTTCTATTTTTGGGCAATTTTCGAAAAATTGGCAAAACAAGGGGTATTTTGGTCTTTTCACCTCTCCAACCCCAAATTTCGTTTTTTCCTGAGAAATAAGCAATAAAATACTTAATAAATAAGAGTTTCAGAATATATATGTTTTTGTTTGATTTTAGTTGATTTTATTTTATATTTTATCAAAATATCTTTACTAATACATACTCTTGAACCTCATATACATAAATTACTATATATTAGTGGTGATGTACATGGCTACATATACACACACACACATACCCACATACATATACATGGTATTTAGTAAGAATAGGTGTAAGCATATATAGCCATGTATAATGTATGGAATAGGTATTTAGTGGAATTTAATAATTGGATATTTGTGTCTAATACATGGAAGATAATTACACAAGACCATATACACCAAAATCCTCATTTTTCAGCCATTTTTCCAGCCCAAAACCGTGCACTCTCTCTTGCTCTTACACTCTCTTTCATTTTTTCCTCCAAACACTTCACTTCCTCCAAATTACTACACACTTTGAAGAACTAAGGTAGGAACTCTTCTTTATACCTTAAGTAGAGGGTTTTTCTTCTTCTTCTTGAGGAGATTAGGCAAGCTTCCATACTCTTGTGCCCAAGCAATGTAAAATAACAAGCTTGAATGGCCTAGAGTGAGAGCTTTTGCCAAACATACCTCCAAGTTGAGGGATTTAGTTATATTGCTAGCTTCATGTTACTTTATAGTTCATTTTATCATGTTTAACTCTTGTTGGGAGGAAGTTGAAGGATGGATAGTATTATGAGCATGATCTTGAAGATCTTATGTGATTAGTATGCTTATTTGGATTTCTATGTGCTTACTATGCTTTCTTGGAAAATTATGTGATTATTGTGCCTTCTTACAATAATATGGCATTCTTATGTTTTATTTGAATTATTATGTGAGTTCTATGCTTTATATGAAGTAGTATGAGACCATGATTCTTTAATTGAGCTAGTAGGAGAATATCCTATGTTGTCTTGAAAGTATTTGTGAAGAAAGCTCCACATATCTATTTATTATACTTTATTGTATAGTTTTATGCCTACTTTGATGATTATAGAAATATACATGTATATATATATATATATGTACGTATATATATGTAAATATTTAAAGTATTGTTATCTATTCATTTAACTAATTTATTAGAGATTAGGTATATATATATATAGTTATGTACGTATATATATATGTCTACTTATTATAGACTAATTATATACTTAGTAATACTTAGTAAGACTACTTTAATCTATATATATATATATATGGTACGTATAAGTATATATATAATTATATTCATTTTATTGGTTTATATACATATGTAGATAATTTCAATCATCTTATATCTATATCACACTTTATATAGTTTATATATTTTTCTATCATCTTTATATATATAAACTTATCTATATCACATTTTATATATTTTATATATTTATATTTATATTAGTTATCTTTTAATCTATATATATTTAAGTATATTTATACTAGTTATATTTTAGTCTTTATATTTATATATTTATACTAGTTATGTTTATATATTTATATTTATATTTTATCTATTTACATATTTTGCTACTATCTATTTACATATGCTTAATAAGCAAATATAAAGCTTTCATTTATAAGTGTGGAGCTTACTTTGCTAAACTATGATTATGTGCATATGTGAACAAATTGCAATTGTGTGGATGGGCCCATATGTGCTGGAATGGTCTGGGGGGTGTTCCACCGGGACATACTATTGAGTAGCCGGGAGAGTTCATCACCCTTCCATCTCCTAATCCCTCCCTTGGGTAGATGGAGGGATCTACTCAAGAGAGAGGGTCGTAGAACAATACTAAGGCGTATGCCCGGGATACGACCATTGGAGGATAAGGCTGGCGGGAGAAATGTGCTGGTTGTTATTTCGGCCCGGGTAGTTATAAGGGTCACTGTCAGGTGACGAAAGGTAGAAAGTGTGAAATTATATATGTGCTATGTGTAACTAATGTGCACTTGACACCCGAGCACCTTATGTGTATAAAGAAGTGTTTCTACTCAACATATGTTGATTCCATGTTATATTATATTTTAGATGCTTCCGAAGATAGCTTTTATGATGGTGAGGAGGAGGAACCTTTTGAAGCATTTTATTAGGAAGAAGGATGTAGGATTTTCCGCTGCGTACCTGTTTTGGGTTTTTGCTTTTGCTATGTATCAATAGTAAACTAGTAAGTCGAGACTCTCTTTTGTTGATGTACCCTTATGTAATGTACCTTATACGTTGTAATTAAAAATGTATGCAGGTATGTAGCCAATAATGATAGTATTAATCTAATAATAGCCATAAGACTAATAATAATAATAAAGGGATTTCGGGGTCGTCATAAATATAATGGAATTCAACATCACATGCTCTCACTAAAGCATTCACTTTCAATTCAATCTTGTCTCTCTTATGTTCTTTTTCTTTTCAAAACCATGCTATATTGATTTATTTCTTGGCTATTTTTAACTTCATGAATAGAAACAAACTGATAGAACAACGAACAAACTGTAAGGTTGCAACGACCCAAAACCTCTAGCCAATCATAACAAAAACCATCTCACAAAAACATAATAACATAAAAAGTGAAGAAACCAAACATACATGCTAATATGCCAAAAGGGAGGTTTACATAATTCGTTTATTACATGTACGCATGCTTAACTTCCCAGTTTCTAGCTCAATCCAAATACATAACTAACTAAATGCCTCAAAGCGTCCTCCTACCTCTTCCTCATACCTATCTTCCGATGTCTTAAATCCAGCTAAAACATAATAAAAACAACAATGTTAACATTTACACATGTTGAGTAGAAATTCACATAGACATGATGTGTTCGTGTGAAATTGCATATTGTCATAAAAGCACATAACCACACATAAAACCATAGAAATTTCAGTTCTTGATCAAATCACATAAATTTCAGCTCTAATAGAGCATCACAATCCAATCGTATTGTTACCGTTTTCCACCTCGAAGCCGTGCCGTAAACCAATTTCCAACCGAAACTCCCACCCAACCTAAACACACCGGTGGTCATATCTCGAGTGTATGCCGAGAACCTACGACCTACAACCAATACATGAAACTCTCCGTCCATGCAAGATGGAAATAGGACATGGATGGCGAGAACTGGTTTAAGACCGGCAAGCTCATTGCCGCCCGACTGAACTCTAGCCCCATCCACACCGAACACATATAGGGCCCTTACACACATAATTCCAACACACAAAAATCATAATTTCATTATCAACTCACTGTTTCAGCTCAACTCAGCACAAAGTACCAAAAATTCACAATTTTGCGAAATTGACTTTTACAATTTCGAACTGAAATTTTTAGCTTTCAACTACTGAAATTCCAACTTGATACCTACTAGAAATCCACACATATATTCCCAAGGTTGTAAAATAGACTTTTAGAGTATAAATTTCTGGATTTTCAGTTCATGAAACCTGAAACTTTCAGACTGCGACGCGAAACGATTTAGCGCGCAACTTCTGAAAATTTCAGCTTTCGCAATCCAAACCTCCAGCTTTTAAAAACCTATTTCTACAGCTTATTCTATACTGAATTTATAGTATATAAACTGGGTTTTTGGTTGGAAATTGTCGGGTTTTCCAGCAGTGCAAAAATCGAACTTTTCGCCTTTGGAAACAAAGTTTTCTGTATGAACAACGATTTCCAGCATGTGTGCAACTCGAAATTTCAGCCTTGGAACCTTAAAATTTTTAGCTTATAACACATAAAAAGACAAATAAGACTATAACAAGGTATAAAACATGATAGCTTAGCACTCAAGCATCACTTACGCATAGTTCCACAATTTTCAGCATGCATATACAAGGGTTATTCAAAGATTTGAATCTAACATGCACCATAACCACATATATATAGCTAACACATATTGTATCCCCTTGGACCCAAGAGGGAAACCAACTTGTGGTCACCTCCTAGGCTTAATTGGGAAAAGAAAATACTAAGAGTTTGATAAATCCTAACCCTCACTCATGCCATAGGCCAATTTCTACCTTAATATGTCTTTCTTTCTTTCTTTGTAGGGTTTGGAGTAGGGAGGGTGTTTGAAGGGGTGAGAGGGTTTCAAGACTTGAAGGATATTATGAAAGTTGAATGAAAATAAGAGGAATGAAGTGTGTGTGTGTGTGGCTGGATTTTAGGGTGTGTGTGTGGTTTTTGGTATTTTTCCAAGTAATATTACATATATACTAATAATAAGACATAGTATTAAAATAGCATTAAGTCCTTTTCTAATTATTGCCTTAATTAGCCAAGTATTTGGTCTAAGTAGCTTAAGTGTTGCTCTACTTTAACCATGGCCAAACATGTATTCATACTTCTAGAAGGTGTATGCCAAGTGCATTTATACATTGTATTTGGCAAGCTTGGTGGATAAGACTCAATACAAGCCTAGTATTTAATATTTTCTATTTTCTCTCCCAAAACCCCTTCAAAATTCGTCCCCCTCCCTTAAAAGATCTGGAAACATAATTTATTTCTTGTTATTATGTAAAATTATTCATATTAGAGAAGAAAATACTATCTAGGGGTAGAAAATACAATTTACCTATACCTTAGGGGTTTTTTTTTTGCAAAAGTTTGAAAAGTTACAAGTAAATCTATTAAGACTAAGTATATATATACTTCTATAAACCGTGTATATATATATATCTATGTATCCATGTATTTCTTGAATTTTATAGTTGTATGGCGATTAACTAAAACAAGAATGTATCCTACACGTATACATGTTGCACTTAAATGGACAGGTACCATAAAGTATGAAAATAATGAACACTCATACATAGAAGCATGTAAATTGTACACATTTAGGTATAGCCACACACACACACACACACACACACATATATATATATATATATATATAAGAGAAAGGAGAACAAAGGTTATTTTCAAATGGCCTACAATACGAGGAGAGCTGCTTAGAACGTATGCGAAACCACCCTGTTGCAGGAAATGAAAGCCCTGCAACCAACACCACCTAAAATCCCCCACCTTGTCACTATTGTGACTGCGGTAGCATAAGCAATGCAAGACCATCAACCACCACCCTCACCAAACATCAACCCTGAGAACAACAAGCCTATGGGAACTAAGTACCATTATGAGGCTCTTAGAAGAGCTCATGTACCAACCTTCGAAGGGAACCATGATCTAGAACCACTCAAGAGTGGCTCATAAATTGAGAACAATAAGAAGTTAATGGAAGTACCATAGGAAGTACAAATCAGAGTCATGGTCCTGTTTCTAGTCAGAAAAGTGGGTAAATAGTGGAAAGGAATTTGACCGTCCCTGACTGAAATTTGACCAATAACTTGGGAATATTTTAGCCAAATATTCCTCAATCACTACTTCCCTACCGCTATCAAACTACAAAATATGGCTGAATTCGATAATCTTACCTTGATGATTGAGATGTCTATTGTGGAATATATGGGTAAATTCCACTATTTGGGGAAGTATGTCCCTGTAGTAATGGTAAACGCATTCCTGAAAATGCACAAGCTCTTGAGAAGTTTGAAGAACTATATCCAATCGGCTTTGGTGATCTACCAAGTAGATAGTTTCAATGACCTACTCGAGGTTGCCATTAGGACCGAAGCAGACATAAAGAGGACGAACAAGGATAACAAGATGAAACATCCAAGGCTAGACGTTAATCCATCCCAAGAAAATGGGAAAAGACCATTCGTTAGACTTACTAACCCCAGGCAAAACTTGAATGACCCAAACTTATCCCTCAGCAGTGCATGTAGACATCTACTATAAGAAATACCTTGACGAGTATCGGTGGAGATCGGACACCTATTTTTATTGTGGTCAACCAGTGCATAGGTATGTGAGGGTGCTTGCGATGACCAAGATAGAAGCGGAAAACACAGAAGATTATGTGATAGTTATGGTTAAGATTGACCATTTTATATACTTTCACATTATTTGATTTTGGAGCCGCATATTCATTCGTAGCAAAATGATTCAGGAAGAAACTTTTGTAGAACCTTATAGGGCTGGTACGCCCACAGATAAGACGGTAGTATCTCACTAAGTGTAAGCAAATTGTCCTATAACCTTAAGAGACTATGAGTTCAATGCGGATCTAATCCAACTTAAAATGAAGGACTTCGATGCCATTCTTTGAATAGATTGGCTAGCAAGTCACTATGCCCATATAGACTGTAGGGGTAAAATAGTCAATTATTTACTGCTGGGAGAGGAAAATTACTTATTTAAAGCCGATGTGAAGTGTCCACCGAGAGAACAAAGGCATTTTCTATCTGCAACTCAAGCTCGAAAGCTATTCACAAGGGATATGATGCCTAGTTGGTGGTCATCAATGAAACTAAGAAGAAGGTTGCGAACATAAATGAAGTAGCTATAGTTCATGAATATGCACTTGTGTTTCCAGAAGACCTACCTAGACCACCTCCTGATAGGGAGATAGAGTTTGAGATAAAACTAGTACTAGGCTCAGCCTCGATCTCTAAGGCTCCCTATAGGATGGATCCTGTAGAATTAAGGGAATTAAAGTCTCAACTCCAAGAGCTAATTAACAAATAACAAATCAGACCTAGTGTTTCCCCATGGGGTGCATCGGTGTTGTTTGTTAAGAAGAAAAATAATAGTATGAGACTCTATATAGACTACCGGGAGTTGAATAAGATTACCATAATGAACAAGTATCCCCTACCCAACATAGACGCTCTGTTCGATTACTTAAAGGGTGCAAGGGTATTCTCAAAGATTGGTCTAAGGTCGGGATACCATCAACTTAAGATCAAAGCTGACGAGATTCCTAAGGCACTACTAGAAAACAAGGTTTTGGTCACGGATTTTGGCCAAAATCAGTGGCCAAAAAAAGAGGCTACGGATTTGGCCACGGACAAATTCCGTGGCCAAATATGGCGTGGCTAAAACTGGTCACAGACATTGGCTACGGATTATTCTTCATCTTGGCCACGGATTTACCCGTGGCCAATAATATAAAAATTGTAAATTTTTATTAGCTTGGCCATGGATAAATCCGTGGCCATATTTTTTATTTTTTTTAAAAAATAAAAAATATGGCCACTGATTTATAAAAAAAATTTACAATTTTTATATTATTGGCCACGGGTAAATCCGTGGCCAATAATAAAAAAAAATTAAAAATTTTATTAGTTTGGCCACAGACATATTAAGGATTTTTTAAAAATAATTAAAAAAATTTACAAATTTTGTTGGGTTGGCTGCGGATTTATTCGTGGCCTTATTTTCGATTTTATAAAATAAATTAAATACGACCACGGATAAAATAAAAAAAATAAAAATTTTATTAGTTTGGCCACATATTTTTATTTTTTAAAATTTTCAAAATAGCGATGGAAAAATCCGTCGCTATCTGTACAGACTTTTTCACTATTTTATTTGTTTTAATACACCCCAAAACCTACAATTTTTTTGCAAAATTCAAAATACGAACAAACCTAAATACTAACAAACTGTATATCAATGTAATACTAATAATTCATATATTATATATAATTAATAATTAATATTGTTCTATTAGTTTAATACATGAATTCATACAAAATAATTCATACAATAATACATATATAAAAGTTTTTAAAGATCAAATGTCGGAATCTCATCGTCTCCATCATCCTCGTCATCGTCATCGTCGCCTTCATTTTCATCCCGAGCAACAGGAGCAGACGAAGTAGAGCCCTTCTTTTTCCGTGGAGCTAATCAACGCGTGAGTTTCTTTAGGTTGGCCGCCACTAGGGACACGATTTTCGGAACGCCGGAGATCTCTCAACTGTGCTTTTCTTCCATCTCGGCCAGCTTCTGACTGTGCTTCTCCTCTAACTCGCTTATCTTTTGTGTGAGCTCCTCTGTCTTGGGGTCAACCCAAGTATTTAAGTCAGTCCATGAGCCGGAAGACTCAACTGTCACGGTAGAGGGTCCACCGGCAACCCCATACCAACGACCCTTCTTTGGACCGCCGAGTGTCTGCTTCCAAATCTATAACATATATATATTTTTAATAAAGTATATATATATATATATATATATTTTAATAAGTATATATATTTAATAAATACACTTTTGAATGTTACCTTCAACTTGTTGGGTTGCTGAATAGGTTTGCCCTGTGCATTCTCGGCGGCTCGAGAACAAGCTTCGCCATAATTTGTTCTGAAGCTCTCCTGCAAAAAATAACATACATAATTGTTATAAAAGCATTTTTGGTAATAATAAGTGACAATAAATATTAATAGAAAACTACCAAAGTAGTCTTTTCACGCTCATCGACATAATGCTCAGTTCCATCCTCGTCAATTGAATAATGGAGAACCTCAAATCACTACTAGAAAAACTATGTTTTGTGAAGCCTAAATCCATCATCAAAACTCGATCTTGTGACGCTTATGCTTTTGTGACGCCCCATAAATGCTTCATATAGGTGAGCGTGGCAATATCTTTTTGTGACGCTTTATAGCATTGCAATATTATGTTTATAGTGACAGTCTATGTTGTCACATAAATAAAGGTGTTGTGACGCTTTTCAGCACCACGTTTTAGGTTCTTAACTGCCCTAACTAACTAAATATGTGGTATTGACAAGCGTCTCAAAAGATATCTATTAAGACGGAATAAGGTGTCTTAGTAGAAAGGCTTTACTTTATTGTGACGCTTCTGAGCATCTCAAAAATGATTATTTTGTTACGCTTTGCACGGCCACGTAACAAGAACCCATATATATTAACTATCATTAGATGACACAGACAAGCGTCTCAAAAGACAACATAATGACACTTTAAAGTGTCACAAAAGTATCAATTTTTGTGACACATTTTACTGTCACATTTTTCAATTTATAGTTTTCTATTTGCAATTAAAATTGGTCAATTATCAACAATAAGCCAAGCTACAAAAAAAAACACCTTCTACAATACACTGCCAAGGGAAATGACAATAGAAAATGAAAAAACCTATTGCATTATCAATTTTCAAAATGGTACTAATTAACTAAATGTATTACAACTTCGAGTCTTTCAAAACACAAAAAACTTAATCCAACTCTAACAAATAGGAATAGGAAAATAATAATAAAGAAAAGATAAACAATGTCAAATCCACTTTCTAAAGTTGTTAACAAAAATGAGTAAGTATTGAACATTGAAAGGTAACAATAGCTCCAACTATCGACTTAATTAAACATGAACTTGATGAAGCAACTCTCTTGCTATTCTTCTCCCACATGTGCAACCTATAATATAAAGACAAATAATTAACTTTTTCATACTAAAGGATTTAAAGGTTTCTGGAACTTTTTTAACCCCTTTAGATTTTGTAGACAAAACATTGGACTCAATATCAGTTGGTTCAGGTGCAGACGTTATCCATCGTAGTTCACTACAAGTATCACATCTATTCTTCGCCTCATTTTCACCCCAATATATCATACAATCATTTCGACATGCATCAATCTTCTTATAATTCTTTCCTAAATCTTTCAATATTTTCTTTGTTTCATAGTAATTTTTAGGTAGTTGAACACCTTCTGGAAATGACTCTCTTAACAAATCAAGCATCAAGGTAACAGAATTATCACTCCAATTACCAAGACACTTAATTTGAAGCATACATACAATGAAATAAAGTTTAGAAAACTTTTGACACCCCGGCTAAAGTTCTTGCTCTGCATCTTGCATAAGCTTATAAAATTTATCAGCTTCTCTGCAAGGTCTTTCTGCTTGCTCAACTCCTGGCATTCCTTCAACATTTTTGTCTTTATCTTGCATCCCAAATGCATCATATAACATTCCTCGCATATTATTAGACCCATTTTGACCATCATATTCATAAACTATTGGCGTTCCACTAGATGACAACTCTCCATGTAGTATCCATTTAGTGTACCCACTCAAAAACCCATTCCAAAGCAGATGTATCTTCTAACAATATTTCGTCTTTGACACACAGGAATATTTACATTTCTTGCAAGGGCACAAGACCATCTCACCATTTGAATTTGCAAATGCAAAATCTAAGAATATTTCACCCATTCTGGATAGTCATTTGTTGACCTTGGGAGATCCATCCATCGTTTAGCCATATAGACAATTTAGTGTAACTATATATTTTTGTTTACTGATAGAAATCCAAGAATCTTAGATTCGGAGTTTGATTAATGATGAAGAAAAGAGTTTCACCTGTTCAAATGATATAGCCGAAAGCATAGAGTAGTTATTTAGTAACACACGGATATATAGATACAGGCAGATTATACAATAGATATATAGAGCATAAATATTCCCCGGTATATATTAAAGGTTATAGATCATAAATATAGATGTAGGTCTATAGAGTGTATACAAACAGATTAAATGGTATAGGGGAGACTACATGTTATAGTATGGATGCATTATAAAGTACTTAAAAGATATGTCGTTCCTCTCTCTATAACTATGTGTGGGTGTGTGTATATATACATATAGATATATCGTGGGTGCCCACCACATTACCCTTGGAGGCCCTATCCATGTTACACCTAATATCATCCATGATCAAATTCTCACTTTATCAACTCAAACCCTTTATTAAAAATTCAAATTTTTACAGTCACTTTTTACAGAAGTTAAGGGTTCAAGTAACTCATTACAAATTAACTTGATGATGTATTATATATATATATATAATCATATCTTCTCTCTCTCTCTCTCTTTCTCTCTCTCTCTCTCCCTTTATACACACCACACACACATATATTAAAGATTATAAAGTATAAATATATATAAATAATTTACAGAGTACATATACACAAATTATATATATATATATACAAGGACGGTATATTTGTATATCATACACACATAATATAGATTATAGAATACTCACATATTATATATATATATATATACACACGTGTGTGTGTGTGTGTTCTCTCTATACAAATTATGGAATAGTTACATATACATTTATGTATACATATCTTCTCTCTCTCTCTCTCGATATATATATATATAATACAGATTACATATCTTCCGTCTCTCTCTGTATAGAATATACATAAATAGAGATTATATTGTAAATACACTTATATATATATATATATATATACATGCATACCTTGCAGAAGATAAGTACGATTGGAACGAGAAGCTAGTGAAAAGCCTGCTATACCCGCTTGAGGAGATTGCTCTTCAACTCGCTTGAGAAACCCTCACGGAAGAGAAACCCCGCCGTGAAAGAACAAGAGACTTTTGTGGATTAGGATTCTAGTCTCTCTACCCTTAGCTCTAAAAACAAGCTGGGAAGAAGCTTGGTTAAAATAAAAAAAAATTAAAAAAAAAGAAACTTATAACTTATTTGGGTTATATTTTAGGCGCCAATTCCTTTTCCTAATAAAAAAGAAATTATGAAGACGCTTCGTAAAACTCATCACAATAGATATGCCCTATTGTGATGCTGTGTTGAAAAGTGTCTCTTTATATTCATTTAATAGATAAATATAAAACTAAAAGACCATAATTTATACCTAATGATATGCAATTTTCGCTAAGTGTCACAACAGAGTAATTGTTAAGACGCTTTTCAAAAAGCGTCATAATAGAGCGTCACAAAAGACTAATTTTCTAGTAGTGAATGTTCGTCTACTATTGGCCGACGTCCATATTCTCCGTCTGCAATAAAAATGAAGTAAAATACAAGGATAGTATGAGATAAAATCGTAAAAATCAACACTACTTCAATTAATTAAATAAATTACAAGGAAAAGTAATTACTTACCAATGATCTTGCCATCTTAAATGAGATCTGGCTCCTCCCTTATGGCCAGGGAATCCCCTTCCGTCACATGTCGATGCTCAATTTGCCCTATTCTGCTCGCGTATCCTCTGAAACTCTGGGCTATCCCATAAGACTCGTAAAGCATCCCAAGATTTCTCACCATTCCAATTGGGCCTACGGTTGTCCCTACGAGCTTTAGCCAATCTATTTTTCAAAATTTCCGAACCCTTATGCTCGAAGTTCTTCCAAACCCGGCTCGAATGATTAGGCCGCCAAAAGAATTTTCTCTAAAAAAAACAAGTAAAAAAAATTATATACGAACAAATTGTAATAATAGTCAAATTTCATTTAAGCTAAGTAAATAGACTACCTGAAACTGGGCAAACCACATCTCACGAACATGTAGGGGATCTTTTTCCAAGTAGGCCACGGTCGCTTGAAACCATTCTCAATTATCGCCCTGATCTCCTCGACAACATTTCTCCTCGAGATCTAACCTATATGTACAAGTGGAAAAACAATATTAGACATTGCAATGCACATAAAATATATAGACTATATATGTGTTTATTGATAAGAAGCAACTTATATAAATCAATTCAGCTTACTCTTTTCCTCTGGCATTATGAGAAGACTGATGACCACCGGTATCACTGTTTTGAGACATATCTGTGGATCAACCTTCATTCATCGGCGTCGATGGGGCGACCCTAAGGCAGGGGATGGAGGATCTAAATCTCGAACTACCTAAATGGATGTTGAGATTGGTCGTGGAGGCATATGCCGATAGACCCCGAGTCCTTACTTTCTCCTTGCCTTTTTTCAATCTCCCGGCCATCTGTTTCAGAATCTCAACAAAATAATTGACAACTTAATAAATTGTTAACAAACGGTACAACAATAGATCACACCATCAATTATGAATAATACAAATTAATAATTCACAGCATCACTATATATAACATTTCACAGAAGAATTCATGACAATGAATCGAACCATCACTACATCAACCATTAAAATAAAAAATCCTATTCATCATCTTTATCTTCATCATCAGCTCCGTATTCAATCGCATCATCCCCTTCGTCGTCATCATCACCATCAGTTCCTCATCAAATTCATCCCTCCTCATCATTCGTCATACTCGTTCGCTTCCTCTAGTATCTCATCATCTTCAAGTTCATTATGATTTATTATTGTCAAACATCACCTCTTCTAGTGGACTATCAGCATCTACCAAAACACCGTAGGTTCATTATCGAGCACAAATTCGCAACGGGTGAAGATTCTTGCAACAAAATCATCAGTAACAATTTGTTGATTGGCTACTCTACTTCGTGGTCTGGTTTTTAATTACAAAACGCCAATTCAATTTATCCCTCTTGTGCCTGAATACGATACATAATATGTCACGACCCGAAAAATACCCTTTTATTTTATGACAATAATATTTACATAATATATTTCCAAAATACAAAGTTACTTTTATAAAATAATAAAAAAGAGTAACTGTAAAACGTCGTAATGCCTGTGGTCTTTCCGCTGCGCACTCTCGTCTAATATCCTTGCCTAAAAGAATATTCATAAAATGTGTCACACAACGGTTGAGTAGAACTATTACACAATCACTAAGGTGCAAGTGTGTGAAAATTGCACATAAACATGTAAGATCACATAATACTCCTTGTTTGCCCACATATAGTGACGCAATACCTTATAACTCCCACCACGATCAATTAATCCAACCGAGTCACTCCGCGATTCACTAATCCCAACCGAGTCACACCAGTGGTCATATCCCGGGCATATGCCGATTCCTACGACCCACTCTCACATGGAACACTCCGTCCATATGAGGAGGGATTAGGAGATGGAGGGCTGGAACACTTATTACCGGTCATCTCCGATAGAATGTCCCGGCGGAACTCAGCCACATCCATTCCGCAGTATTTTGGGCCCACACACATTAGAAATATTTCTCATAACACATAGATCATAAAGAGCATAAATAAACATATCATGTTCATGCATATTATATTTAATGAAAGCATAACAACATGAGAACAACTCTCATGATATTAACATGCACAGCAAATACTG